>CAUYLG010000432.1:0-207500 GCA_963573385.1 Cacajao melanocephalus | reverse complement strand
AATAAAAGTACCACTTTTTTCCTTAAAAATCCTTTCTGAATGCAAGCTGGTGAGTCCTACTTTCATGTACTCCTCCGACTGGTTGTAGAGCACTTTCTCTCATGGTTTCCAATTTTAAAAAGATCAGAAATTCTGGTGGCTGTGAAGGCTGCTCTCTGAAATAGACACAAAACGGATACTGGATGGAACTGGGACTGTTCCCTGCCTAGCGTGGTTTAGGTGACTGTATCACTGTACCTTTACTATATACTTTATTTCTTGATATCTCACTATCTAGATAGTGTTACTGTTTTTATCAGAACTGGTGTAATCATAATGCAAAATTGTTACTGGTGATCATTTTAAAAATTATTTGTTATCTGTGAGTCATTTATTGTGGCTCTTGGTGGCCAGGTTTCTGTAATTTATTAGTGATTTTGTGGCTTTGTTGTGATTCATGTACACTTTGAAGAATCCTTTTGTTGTATAGGAAGGGGGTTCTTTAAGGACCATATTAAAGCAGCATTTGATTACTGACCATTCAAATCTAAATGCAGATCAACAATCAACTGTTGTTTATTTATAAGTAAGTCAGTTTCATGTGTCCGAAATTACTATTGGCTTAAGGCTGAGATTTGTGCCCGGATGAGGCCACCAGGAATTTGGCGCATAGTAAGGCTTTCCTTCTAGCTGTAGGAATCATCTCAAGGGCTTGCTTCTTAAAGAATCGGTGTTATTTGTAGTCAAGGTAGACACAGTAGGCAGCACAGCTGTGACTGCCAGGGAAAGTCACTAGGGGGATATTCATAACAAGGAAATATTGGCAAATAAATGATGAAGAAGCGGAGGAAATCCCCAAGATGTTAAATTGGAGCACTGTCACTGAGGTGATTAATGGTGTTGTGTATTTTAGTGAAGATGCTTATCTGAATTGTCTTGAAACTATAGTGTACATTTAATAGCACCTATAAAAAAGCATGTGGTACACAAGCACACTGAAGAGAAAAGGCTGTGGATTCCGATTTTATTTTCCTATTTTCTCTAATTACGTTTTTGGCTTCTGGTTATTAGAAAGCTGGTGTTAATGTATATTATATAGAGAATATGTCTATATAATATACTTATTATTCATGAGCATTTATATAGCTACTTTCCCTAGAAGATTGAAATTTATTGTAAAAAACATGAGTAGTTTTTCCACACTCTTGAGAGGTGAATATTACCAAGAGTAGGGAGATGTAGGCAAATAGTCAGGGTCACATGGCTACAGTGAGGAAAGAGCTACACTTTCATCAATGGTGGAGTCAGTACAATTTTAAAAACACTTCTACATCAATTTCTGGTAAAGGGGTAGCTGTTTTGGAAGATCCTCTAGCTTTCAGTGTCAAGCCATAAATTTTCTGATTCTATAGTGTGAATTATCACTTGCCTGGAGGGATTGTTATCCATGAAAGCAGGTGCATCTTTGGGCAAGTTACTTAACCTCCTTGGGCCTCAATAATTACTACTAGATTTAGGACTAGATACAGACAAATGGCATATCATCCTATCTTCAATGAGCTTATCTCTGGGTTACTATTCAAATAGTCGGATATGAATCCAATTCAGTGGATCAAGATCCTAATTTTAGAAGTGAAATAGAAGAGAACAGAAAATTTTATTTTATTGCATTGTGTTTTAGTAAGAATGAGTCTTATTTTGTGAGGCTCCTGTTTAAGTCTCATATGTATGTATGTGTATGTATAACCGCACATATGTATATACTCAGTAGATCACGAGGTAATATGTGTTTCTACTGTGTTTCATATCCAAAAAGAATGGGAGCCACCATAATAGAGTTGAGTAGGTAAATGTATAAACAGAATAATTATAGATGTTGTCACTTTGTGTTCAGGGAACACTGGATCATAAAGAAAGAAATGGTCAGTCTTATGAAAAGCGTTCAGGAATGAAGAGGCTACACGGTTTGATCTCTCATATTCAGGAATGTGCCGGAGCCAACTTGGATGGGTTTGTGAGAGGCAATTGTATGCACCTCTTTCTCACTTTGTTATTTCTGGCCTCACATTAGTAACTTGAAGTTGGAGAACGTATTTGCACCATGGGAATTGGAAAATACTGCAATTCTCTTGCTTTCTAAGCCTTGAGTGATTGTTAAACATTTACCAGCATATTGTTGCTCATATTTGCTCCAACTGTAATTCTATGGTTTTATAATTACTGTGAATTATATATTTAAAAACATTATTTTCTATGTTGCACTTAGATTTTATTGGTAATTATTTAAGTGATTAGACAGTTGTTTCAATAATGAAAGTTTAAAGCAAGCAGGAATATAAAACCTGTGATTAATAGTTTTAAAGGTTAAAATAATATAGTTAAAAATAATAGTAATAGTTACACTCTGACTTCTTATGTTAAATGCTTATGATACTTTCAATTTAAAATTTCAAGTTTAATTGGTGATATCAGGTTTTTGGTAAAGGATAGGTGTATAGTGTTTTTTAAAAATATACATCATATTGTAAATATTTTTCAAATTGTATCTTTTTAAGTTAGGCAGTTATCTTGTTAAGTATTAAAAATTTGGGGTCTCAGACCCCTCCTCTCCTTTTCAGCTGTCTTTTATAATTTACAATAATGTCTCTGTTTTAGCAAACACATCTGTAAAGTAGCGGATTTGACTGGAAGATGCAAAAGTTCTTTTCAAATTTAAACAGTAGTCAACCTTATAAAAATATTTTCAAACATAAAAGTAAAAGTAGCATAGATAATCTAAAAGGGAGGGGGAGAAAAGACACCCTCTCCATAACAACTACAACTTTGAATTTTATTTTTATTGTTTTTTATTTACAGACAGGGTCTTGCTCTGTTGCCTAGGCGGTGGTGCAATCACGCTCACTGCAACCTCAAACTCCTACTCCCTAGTAGCTAAGACTACAGGTGCATGCCACCATGTCTGCTTTTTTTTTTTTTTTAAGTAGAAGACAAGGTCTTACTATGTTACCCAGGCTGGTCTCGAACTCCTGCGCTCAAGCCATCCTCCTGTCTCAGTCTCTAAAAGTACTGGATTTCTGGATTGAACTTGAAAGAAAATATTTGTTAAGTCAGAAGAAAGAAAGTATTCATGGATATTGGATGGAATAGTAGTAGTAAGTTCAGAGGAAGTCACCTAAGTTAAGAACGATACAGTGAGGAAAGATAAATAGGAAAGAGTCAGCTGAGCTAGGTGTCTGTAACCTCAAAACTTAGGTTGCAATTCAGCCATATAGTTGGACACTGCCATAGAGGGATTTGAGATAGAGTGGGATGTCCTTAAAGCTGTGTTCAAGAACAATCCGTTCACCAGTATTTAGAAAAGATACAGTGAGTCTGAGACTGCAGCTTCAATTACTAATGTTTATTGAGCACATGCTATACAATTGTAATAGGCGTGGCAGTACCTATTTTAAACAAAGGGGTTTAATCCAGGATTCCTAGACTCCAAGTGTAACCAAGATTGGGAAGCCCTGAAGGTGTTTGTAGTGGATTTAGACAGTTGTCATTGAAAGCAGAAGAGGCCACTAGCAAAATTGTAAAGTTTGTCTTTAACTGTCTTTGCCATCCTTTGGAACCCCATCCTTTTCCAAGCTCCCTTTTCTCCTTCGCGAAAATCATTCCACCTGAATACCCAGTTAGTGTTTGAAACCTGTGCCTCATTGGCACAGAGTTGTGATTGTCTCTGTCCCTCACTGCAGATCAGGTGTGTTTAACTGACATTGTTACTGTTCTCAGGACTATTTGCCTTTTCCTAAGCAACTCCAGGTGAGCAAATTCAAGAAAATTGGTAGTTTTCTCCAATAGAATAATTTCAGACACCTTGACAGGTCTTGCAGAAATTCATTTGGGGCTAGAGGAAAGTTTCTTTCTTCCCTGAAAATACAAATCCAGAATCTGGGTATTCTACTCGGTGTAGCGTAAAGGCTGGCCTTGGCCAAGAAGCATGAATTTGAATTCACACCCAAAAGAGTGGAATTAACAAGGTACAGGGAAGAGAAGAGGAGAATGAGTGAAGAAGGGAATGTGCTAGTCTTTATCAGCTCTCTTGTAGCAGACAGCATGCTAACCACTTTCACGTGTTATCCCAATTAAAGCGAACAAGACAGGCGCCTTGTCAGGGATTCTGCTGGGGGGAAGATGGTCACCTATGCTGAAGGCAAGGGAAAGGTCAGGGAGGCTACAGCAGCAGGAATGAATTCTTTTGCTGATTGTTTAACCTGATTGACTGATTGCTATTATACAGTCATCTTCCCCTCACCCCCACAATAGAACAACTTATGCCAGTTGTGTTAGGATCAGTAAATAACAAAGAATCGAGAAAAAAGTTAGAAATATAAAATGAACTTCATAAAGAGCTCCAATATTAAACATGTTAAACAGACATTGAACTGTGTAGCGAGAACTGCTTTAAGCCTTTCGATATCCAAATGAATTCTAATTTCCACATCATGCCATTCAGACCTCAGCATGGTTTCTGGCGGTTTCTTCCAGTTAATTTTAGCATCACACCAACGCTTTTGCCTGTAAATGACTTGAAGTAGCATATCTTGGTAATGTGGATGGCACGAAGGTGTATTATTTAGGGCTTTTTCTAGACTAGCTTAGAAGTGAGCAAATTTATTCATTCATTCAACAAATATATTTTAATCATCACCCACAGGTCAGGTACTTTTCTACATGAACTGTTCTACACTAACTGACTTATTCAGAAGTGACTAAGAAAACCTCTGCTCTCTAGAAGCCTAGAAGACTGAGATATCAATAAGTAATTGGCATTCTACCTGAGAGGTGCCTCAAGAGAAATAAGTGCCAACTATGGAAGCAGCACCACGAAGGGGCCATTTTTAACAGTGCAGGGAGCCCAAGGTCTTCCTGGTGGAGGAGGAGCTATCTGAGCTTGGGAGGGAGCCTGAGGCAGTGGTTTGGGCTAAAAGGCATTTCTGGTGTGGCAAGTAGCAAAGGGCACAGCCAGCAGTGGAGGGCTGGGGAATGGTGACAGGAGGTGAGACTGGAGAGGGAGAGCAGAGGCCTCAGATCCCGGAGGACTGCCATCCTGGGACAGCCCTCGCAGGAGTGTTCAGGAGTGTGACAAAGGCTGCGTCTTAGAGAAGCATCACCCTGGAGGTGGGTTAGGTCCGAGGCTGCTGGGGGAGTGTCCTGCTCTCCTCTTTGTTTCACAGCACTTTTAACTTGCTTTGCAAGAAAGAATGTGAAGTTGTGCTGTTTATTCGTTTAAAGTTGTTTTTTTTGATAAATATCTTGAAGGACTCTCCCAATGTGAAATCTGGTTCAGGATCTGTCTGCATACTCTTCGCTTTTCCTGGCTTGAGGTGCCCACGTCTGCCTTTTTCCTCACAGAGCACTTGTAATTCAAGATAAACGAATGCCAGAGAGTAAAAATGGATAGGCACAGGCAGCATGATGTAGAATGAAAGGATATTAATTGGCTTCACCGGAGTGTATATTTTCATTATGAGAGAAGTGACTACCTAGATTTTTAAAAATAATTGGTTGGTGACACACCTGCAGTACGTATGTGACCTCTAGAAACTTGAGAACAGAAAGTAAAGGTCAAGGTGAGAGGTGTAGCACCACAATGAACCTTTTGTAGGCACGCTGTTGAACAGCAGCATTCAAAAATCGCTAACAGGTGGTTTCAGAGAGTCAGTGATACTAATGCGCTTGTGCCCAGACTTTAAAAATACTACAGCAAACTTATACATAAACTGTGGTTTTAGTAAATTCTCCTCACCTTAGGAACAGCTTGTTCTGTGTATTGAGTTTAGAAATGTGTCTTTAGTGAATCTTTGGACTTAGTTTATGCATAAGAGTGGAATAATTATGCTTTGTTCTTTGACTATGAGCAAGCTATTTTAAACGATTAAGTCCATGCAGCAGTGTTTAGTCACTGCTAGCAGTGGTTAAATCTCATGGAAATGGATCTGGCTTTGATCCTAGCCCCACAATTATCTATTATATGTGGGGCAGTGATTAAGTTGCTTAACTTTAAGCTTCTGTTTGCTTATTTCTAAAAGTAGGGGAAAACAATACCTCAGAGGTTGTTTTGAGGATGAATGTGATGATTAGGCTGGTGATAATAATTAACATTACTGATCTGTTACCAGATACCAATGTCAGGCACTGGGCTAATGGCATAACATACATTTAAAAAATCCTTACAATAAACTTATGCCTTAGGTATGATTATTGCCACATTTTACAGATAAGGTGACAGAAGCTTACAGAGCTGCTGGAACTCACTCAAGGTTAAGAAGGTAGGATGTGGTGGAATTAGGATTAGCATCACCCAATTGTGACCCACTAGCCAAATCTACCCCCAGGCTCTTAATTTCTGTGTAGTTTTGTTGGAACATGGCCATACCCATTCATTGTGGTAGAATTAGGCTTAATATTACTGAATTAGGGCCTATTAGCCAAATCTACTCCCCCCCCAATTTTTTAAAATAAAATTTTATTGGAAAATATCCATACCCATTCATTTAGGTATTGTCTGTGACTCTGTTCCTGCTACAAGTGCATAGTTGAATAGTAGTGACAGAGACCATATGGCCCACAAAGCTGCAAATATTTACAATCTGGCCATTTATACAAGAAGTTTGCTGACCTCTTCATTAAACCTCAGGCTATCTGACTTCAGAACCTAAGGTCTAAACCACAAAAACACTAACCATGGTGCTTGGCATAAACACTCACTAAATGAGTACTACCTTGTTGCTCATCTAACTTATTATAGAACTGTTAACCTCATAGAACTATTATCTGCAAAATGGAAATAATAAGCATTCAACCACCAGTAAGAAAAGTCGTTATTACTATGGAGATGTTGAAGAACTTCAAGTTCCGAAAGGAACACACTCTGAATTGTGTGTTATACTTGTTGTTTATTACTATGATTTATGTAATATGAATAAGAAGTTCCATTTTCACATCAAAGTACAGTATTCCATTCAAGGAAATCATTGTGAATTTTAGAGACTATTCAGGATATCTGTTTTTAAAGAAATTTTTAATACATAAGAACATTTTATAATTTTATGAAATTTAAGACAACATAATTTTCCTTATGAAAAATACATATTATCAAAAAAATTTATATAGTATTATGATCTGTATTATTTAAAAAGTATGTAAGCAGTATCTTTATAATAAGAAAAATATGCAGCAAGACATTTCTTTTAATGAGAAGAAAAACAATTAATATACCTCTCTTAATTGTCCTACCAGCAACAATGGAATGAGATTATGGTTTCCACTTGACCCTACTCATAAGTTTTATTTCCATGTGTTTTTCTGTCAATTTAGGGATTCCCTGTCCTCTGCTCTGTAAATGGCCCTGGATTTGTGTTAGCTTCGAACTCACAGAGGAGGCTTTGGTGGGCCTTCAACTTGTGTTGACAGTATATTCTTGGAATTTCTTTCACCAGGCCCATTGTCTTGGCTCTGGATTGGTGAATGGCGGGCGGGGGAAGAAGGGTAGTCCTAGATTAATTACATCATAATGTTTATCCTCTTCCCTAGCAAAAGCTCTTTTTGAATAGAGATGCAATACATTTTCATTCTGGAACATTTAGCAAACACAGGTAAGCATAAAGAGAGAACATCAATGTCTTTGTAATTATCCCACCCATAGATTGCCATTGTTAACAGTTTGGTGGCTATGCTTGCAGTCTTCTATAAAATGGTGTCTGTGTCTATGAATAACATTTTATATAGATGTATATCCATGTATATAGGTATTTTCTTGTGAATCCATCCACACCTGACTCGGCTGGGAAATGTCTGGGACCAAGTGTTCTAATTTGTATATGAGCAACTTATTTGGGGGAAGCTGGAAGCTATATGGTCAGTTTCCATAGAGAAGCTGTTCCACAGAGATTTCATTTCTGATGTGACACTTATCTTTTTTTCCTGTTGTAGTTTGTACTGAAATTCAGGATTTTTAACACTTGTTTTTGTTTTCAAAAGAATTTGTTTGAATTTAAATTCAAGCGAGAACTAATGATATTAGTGATAGGATTTTCAGCAGAAAAATCTTTCCTTACCACCTTAATATTTATTTTTATCTAGACATAGTACACATTTAAATGTGGAAATAGTTTTGCAGTTATAGAATGAAGCTAGTGGTGAGAAAGGTGTGGTGAGAAAGGTCTGGTGGGTGAAAGAAACATACTGCTTTCTTAGGTCAGGTACGTCCATGTATGAAAAGTTAAGCAATTAGATGGAGTTTTCTGGTTGCTTTCCAGCATCCTGTCACTTGCCATGTCTTCTGCATCATCCTCTAGGTTTCTTAAAATAATTTTATTTACTGTGTTCAGCATTGAGATGTCTAGATCTAGTTCTTAAAGCAGAGAGAGGGCTGGGTCCTTTGAGGATTTTGGTTCAGTGACCAGCATGTAACGAAAGCATTGCTGAGTAATTTTTTTGTTGGCAAATTTGAGACGTTGTGATTCATATATCAGTTTGCTAATTATTTGGAATTGGGTGCTTGGGATTTATGTGATTAAACAGACTATCACCACAGTTTATTTAAATCCTAATTTGCCTTCCCCTCCCTCAGCCCAGTTATAAAGGATCCCTGGGCCTTTCTCTTTGCTTGTTCTCATGTGTTACCAATGAGAAGAGGCCTATTTCTCTTACTAGCAATTCTCATGACTTGCATTTCAGCCATCATAAGCTTTCATAACAACATCATTTTCCTGACTATTGCCTGTCAGGGGCGCTTTCAGTGAATCACAGCCAACTGCATGCCTTGGCCTTGACACTGGAAGGTATATAGTCTTTTTGATGATTCTTCTCTTTGCTTCCTCTCTTCAACTCCACTTGAAAAACTGTTTTAGGAGTAAAATTGAATGAGCGTGGCTTGGTCGGGCATGAAGCATCCTGTCTTGTGTGCTTTAGGCACCATCTGGATGTCTTGGTGGAGAATGCATTTTCCAGTAATTGCAGGGGGAATCTTTGCTCACTTCCAGGAAAAGCAGCATGCTTTTCCAGGGACTCCCTAACGGCCTGATGGCTTGCAAGAGGAAAATGAGAAGCAGCAGCTTCACTTCTCATCCCCTAGAGAAATTCATCCCGTGTCCTAAGTCTTGAGTCACTATCAATGCAAGCAATGGTATTCATGGTACCACTGTTCTAAAAGGAGAGTTTTGGAGAAACATCCAGCAGGGATGAGGATGGAAGGTCGAGGGTATTCCTGAGCGCTTGTAAAATTCATGATCGGTGCATTCATCTGATAGCAAGATTGTTTGCCCTCTTTTCCGAATGTTGCTTGCCCAGAGGTAGTAACAATTTATATGATGCCGGTAGGAATAAAGGATGTTGTGTTTTTTATTTTTTAATTTATCATGGTACTTGGGAAATGCCTCCGGGAAGAGAAGACTAGAAAAATAAAATTATGGGCCAGGAGATTTTAAGTAGAGTATGTTTTTACAAGAGTCTGGTGGCAAGTTTGGTTCACTTGTATCACAGACACCGTAATTGGGTCTGTTCAGGAGAAATTTGCAGGACATAAATGTTTTCTGTGGTACAGAGTGTCCTGAGAATGCAAGACTCTGAAGTATAGACAGGAGAATGACTATAGCCACATTTATTCTGCCATCAAAAGGAAACATTCATTGATGCCAAGGCCTTTCATTGTTAGGCTAAGTTGATCCTTTTGGGACAACAGAAGCATTAACTCTTGACAGTGAATTAAGTTACCTTTCAGGGTCCCCATTCCTACTTCTGTGCTGGCTGGTTTTCTCTATGTAGTAATGCATAGATTGCATAGGCTGCAGTAATTGATAAGGCTGAAATCAGGAGAAAAGGAAAGAACATGCTCCAAATATGGGGTGTTTGTGGTCTTCAGGCATTATTGTAAATGTCCCCAGCAACCATATTTGAAGTAGATAATATTATTCCGAGTTTGCACTCAAGACAGTGGAAGCTCAGAGAAGTCAGGCACATTGCTCAGTTCACACAGCTAATGAGGTACAATCTGGTAACTACCTCTTGGAGACCCTCTCTGGTCTGTGTGGCCTGGCAGTTCATCTCTTTTCAACTGGATGACATCCATCCTCTGTTTGAGGATGGTCTATTGAAATCTATTTCTGCAGAAGAAAAAGACCCTAAGGAACTTGAAGCCATGCCCATAGAAAATTGAGGTTTGCCATATTTGAACATTAGTCATTTAAAGAACATGCAACCACTGTCCTTTGAGTGTAAAGCTGTGTACTTTGCTCCAGCATGGGGCAATTAGGTCTCCCCCTTGGGGATTTCATATGTCCTTACACTGTAGTTAACACATAGGAATGGGTGAATCTCAACTTATAATCTTAAACCTTGTCTCTTTCCAAACTCTTGTTTTCTATTTTCAAACGACTTAACCTTTGCACGTGTTTCACCACACAACAATCTCCACATGCAATGACCAACAAGCTTCTAAGCACTTCCATGAGCATTCCTAATTAATCCTCAGAGCAACCTAGTGTGCTGTGTTTTGTTCCTGTTTATATGTCGAAAAACAAAAACAAGCCCCTGTATCACAGAAGTTAAGTGATTTGAAGTATTTCACATAGCCATATTCCGGTGTAACATGGCTGGCCCGCAGATTAAGACCCCGCTCATCTCCCAATTTAGGGCCTTCTCCAGGATAGTGCCACCATTCCTCCAAAATGGAACTCGGCATCTTCCCCAGAAAGATCTCCTATCTTGTGCTTCTTTTGCTTTATCTTCATTTATATAGTAATTCAGTCTCATCCTTGAAATTATCTTTTATTCTGCCTTTCTCTTGTCTCAAATATTCTTTTTGTAGCATATTTTCTTTTAAAATGTTCCTTCTTTTCACATCTCCTTAATTTAAGCTATTATTTCATGCCTAGATTGTTGTAGTCTCCTAACTAGTGTTCTTATCTCCTATCTTACTCAGTTTGATTTGGATAAATACTTGAGTACTGCTCTATGCAAAGTACCATGCTAGGAAATGCAAAGATTTTCCTTTCTGGGCTGCTTCATAAATAGTTACCAGATTGAAATACTGTTTTAACATATTTTCCTGCTCAAAATCATTGACTGTTCCATCTCACTTCATGCTGTCTGTAATCTTAGCTTAGCGTTTAAAACCTACCAGAGGCTGGGCACGGTGGCTCACGCCTGTAATCCCAGCACTTTGGGAGGCCGAGGTGGGCAGATCATGAGGTCAAGAGATCGAGACCATCCTGGCCAACATGGTGAAACCCCGTCTCTACTAAAAATACAAAAAAAATTAGCTGGGCATGGTGGCGCGCACCTGTAGTCCCAGCTACTCTGGAGGCTGAGGCAGGAGAATTGCTTGAACCCGGGAGGCAGAGGTTGCAGTGAGCTGAGGTTGCGCCACTGCACTCCAGCCTGGCGCCTGGTGACAGAGTGAGACTCTGTCTCAAGAAAAAACAACAACAACAACAAAAAAACCTACCAGAGTAGCTCCATTCTGCCTTTCAGCCTCTGCATAGCCCCAGATATTTCTCAGCACAAGCTCTGTCCATGAAACATGTCCACGAAACATGTCCATTCATTCTTGTTAGGCACAACACATGCACTAAGTCTGCCTTTGTTTCCTCCTTTGTAAAGTCTTTCTAACCTTGTTTTATCCACAGAGGTTTCTCTCTTCTCTGAACACATTAGTTGAGTACCTTCTATAACCAGAAACTGTTAATTGGGTATATCAGTGGACAAAGGCCATGATCTTTGTTCTCAAAATTGGATGATTGTCAAAGTTGGATGGCATTAGAAACAGGCAGTAAACAGCAAATGTTAAAAATGAAGGAAATCATATAGTCTGTTACAAGGCGGTCAGTGCTGTGGAACAAAAATGCAGAAGGTTAAGAAAGATTTAGGAGTGCTGGAATGGAATTGAGTCATTGTGGTTATAACAGATGATGCCCATGAAAAGAAAGATGACATTTGAGCAACGACTGTAAGGAATTGAGGGAGTTAGGCATTCAGATAGCCAGAGGAAAATATTCCAGGTAGAATGAACAACCACTACAAAGGTGCTGAAGAGTTCCTAATGTGTTCAAAGCACACCAGGGAAGCCAGTGTGGTGGAGGTTGAATGAGCAAGGAGGACAGTAGCAGGAGACAGGTCAGGGAGTAGGATGCTGGCAGGCCAGGGAAGGACTTGGGCTTTCACTCCAACCAAAACTGAGTCTTGGGAGGATTTTGAATTGAGGAGAAATGAGACCTAACTGATTTTAGTATCAGTCTACTTACTGGCTGAGAATATGCTTCAGGGGGATGAGGGTGGAAGCAGGGGACTTAGCTCAGAGGCCATCAGCATACTCAAGGTGTGATCTGTACCAAGATGAAGTGGATAAAGAAGAGAGAGAGTGAAGTCAATATTGAATCCAATATTAAATACTAATGTATCATTGACTCTGTATTGCATGTGGTGACACTCAATCACATGTATGTGAATAAATACCTTTCAGGAACTTGTAATCTTAGAGATGAAGCGTGACAAAAACTTATAAAAGTTAAATGGTAACAGACTGTGTGTATGTATGGATAATATCTTCTCAATAACATTGCAAGTTCCTTAGAGACATTTATCCATTTAATCAGTCCAGAGACTTTTAAAATGGTGCTCGTTAAAGGCCAGTGACTGCCTTGCATCTGAGCAGTGCGGAATGCAATTGGAGAATGTCAGTGTAGTGTATAAGTGTGCAGGCTATGATGGAGACTGATGTATTCAAACCCTAGTTCCACTACTTATTTGCTGGGTGATCTTCAACAGTTACTTAAGCTCCCTGTTTCCCACCTTTCTCATTTGTGAAATGCTGATGATAATATCTCATAGGATTTTCCGTAGGTATTAAATGAACTAATACATGTAAACTGCTTAGAAAAATGCCTGTTGCATACTCAAATACTAACTCAAAAAAGTTAGTGCTCTGGAAACATTAGTTAAGAGAGGATTTAACATTTAGAGTGACTTCCCCCTTCCATAACTACCCATATTCAAAACCTGTCAAGATGCCTGGTTAATAAATGTGAACAATAAGGTCTCATAGTAAGGCCTGCTCTCTAGCTGACAGTTAAAAAATGACAGAGAGAATTGCATTATGATTAGTCCGATTACCTGCCTCTTTTTGAAGGTGGACATGGAGACTGGTCAGTAACCCTTCTGGGCACATTTTGATTGACAGACTAGCAAACAGCATTTAAATCTCTAACACATAAAAAGATCAATGTTTTATTATTTTTTAGCTTAAAATGTTGAATGTGTATTAAAATGAGAAAAATAATTTTCAGGATAGATATGACTCCTAGTACATAAAAGCAAGGAGATCACATCAAGGAGGGAATATTATTTCTTTGACCAAATACAGGAAATTACTATTTTTCTCCTCCATGTTTATATTTTGCTACCTAATATCTCCCTTCTTTTTTTTTTTTTTTTTTTGTTTCATGTAGTTGTTGTTTTTTTTCATCTCTTTTATTATCAGCAACTATATGGCCTCCAATCCAGGGAAGAGCAGTGCATTGCTACTGTGGAACTCATGCGGACATCTTTAGTGTCAGAGGTATTTGAAGAGAGCAGCTTAATTCTGCTTTCATTGTGCCTGGTACTTCAGTTAGGCACTCATTCTGTTTGAGCTCAGTATTACTGATCCCATCCTATACGTCCTAGATGGCAGTGCAGACAGTGGCTGTCAATGAGTAACAGGTAAATATTGAACAGGGAAGCCCTTTTGATTAACTTTGTGGATCATTATTTGAAAGTAACATACAGTCAGAACAGCACCATCACTCATGATCATAGCACATGGCGTAAGGGTCAGAGCATCAAGCTGCTGGTTTGAAAGCTGAGGTTGCATTCTTTGTTCTGTACATGGGCTTGTATTCATGTACTGCTGGACCAGCTATAACTATCCAGTGAACAAAATGCTGACTGTTTAGCACAATATGAATGCAAAATATTTAAGACGGTAAGGCACAAAAAGTGCTCAAGGGACTTTGTGTGATGTATAGGTATAAATATGTTAAAGCATGTTTGTAATTACTTCTTGAAGTGTTTAACACTGGGTGCTTTTTACCTTTTTATCCAGGTTCAGAAACCTTTTTCTAATAAGTAACTTAGAGATATGTGGCAGGTTGAGAATAAATTTTTGGTTTTATTAGTTTGTACTGAAAACAAGTAATTTTAGCCTCTATCAGTTTTCCTAGGTTTGTTCTACACTACCTAGTGGGCACAACTTACCCCATGATACATTTACCCAGAAGGTTGGTCCATACTTGATTTGTCAGGTGATTCATTGACCCTCATGATAAGTTAATGATTTTTCATTATTAGGAACAATACTATTCTCATTATTAATAATTTTGAGCAACCATCAAAGAAAATGCATGGAACTTGGTAAAAAGGCGTAAGTGAGGTTGAATGGAAAAGAACAACTTTCTGCTCTCAAATATTTCTAAATTAACACTTACACAGTCATAAGAAGACACAGATAAAACATGATTAGACTGCTTATCCATTTCTAGGAGAAACTTAATTCAGTAGTCCAGTAGGCAATTCCAAAAGGTTTTTATAAGCCAAAGATTTTAAGTAAATCTTCTAGTTGAGACTTTTAATCATACCGAGCTATAGAAATAATATTCAGATAATTATGTTCAATAATTAAGATCATCAAAACAAGTAATCATTAAGGTTATTAAAACAAAGCTAATCTACATCCTTCCTACCCATATTCTAGAGCAGAGGGTAAAAGGTAAGCATTTTATGACACTTTAAATGTATAATTGCAACATTTACTATTCAGCATATATGAACCGCAAAAGTGACAAAATCTATATCCAGTGTGCCGTATGGAGTCTTAATTTTATGTATCACTGAAGTGTTAAATTTATACAACCTAGTCAAAATGGTAACAGCCACCAAATTAAAAAATAACCATTTTATTCTGGAAAATTATTCAAATGAAATAATAGAAAGTGGTCATGCTAGTTAGAGCTGTAAATGACATGTTTCCATCAAACTTCTAAAGAAGAGATTCTGTGGTTGGTTTGTTTGTTTTGAGACAGAGTCTTGCTCTGTCACCCAGTCTGGAGTGCAGTGGTGTGATCTCAGGTCACTGCAACCTCCACCTCTCAGGTTCAAGCAATTCTCTTGACTCAGCCTCCCAAGTATCTTGGATTACATATGTGTGCTCCACACCCAGCTAATTTTTATATTTTTAGTAGAGACAGCGTTTCACTATCTTGGCCATGCTGGTCTCGAACTCCCGACCTCAGGCAATCTACCCACCTTGGCCTCCCAAAGTGCTATGATTACACGCCTGAGCCACCGTACCCAACCAGATTCTGTGTTTTTAAAAATTTCAACTTTGCTTTTAAATAACAGTGGCAAATATTAATAGTCTTGCTTTCAAAAATAATATTCTAGACTAATTTATGGCAACCACACTGCCTCGGAAAAAGGACAGGATTTAAAATTTCATTTAGAAAATAACCTCAGTTGTTCTAGTATTATCAGAGTGTATTAGAAATCACTGAATTATATTTTGAAATTTAGATCAACCTATAATATGAACATGAAAAACAAACATGAAAATGTAATTTAACAAAGGTGAATTTTTCTTTACAATAGAAATACACTGAAAGCTTATGCCAGTTAAAGAACAGCATGGGCTACTGTACTTGCCTCTTTCCCTAGGGAACCCAGGATCTAGTTTGGATTAGACTCCAAGTGAACATGTGTTAGGTGGTCCCATCATAACCCTAAATGGATATTTTGCCACACCACAAAAGTGGAACATAATTTGACATAAATCTTTGTTTAGAAGCGAAATAGCAGGGGATGCTGTGGGTCAGGGTGGAACTGGCAGGGCTGTGTGGCAACCTGCTCCCATAGCCTGGTGTCTAGCAGAGATGGCACTTTTAAGCCTTTGGTTTCCTCGAAATTACAGGTCATGAATTCAAAATCTAGTCTCTCTTTCTCTGGGACAGGAAACTTGGTACATAGTTGTCTTTCATGTAGACTTCTGACTCATAATTTTGGTATTTTATTTATAAGAAAACTACACATATATATTAATTTTTAAAGTTGCCTAATAATTGCCACAATTTAAAAAGGATTTTTTCCTTTATTATGTTTGTACCCTAACAGAAAATAGAATGAGTTAGGCAAGCATTATTTAAATGATGGTGATACCACTGCTGGCTTTTAATATTACATTTTAATCACTGGGCAAATTGGTCATGTTTTATTTGGGGGAAATGGAACATATTAAGGGAAGGTGTGATCATTTTGGAAAGTTACTTGGTTTAGTTCAGGAACAAACACTCAATTATCAAGGAAATATTTAGCATCTCCTTTTAGGAAACTGTAGACACCCTCAGTCTCAAAGAAGTTGCAGGCCAGTGGTGCAATAAGACATATAATTTATTGATTCAATAAATATTTAGTGAATGCCTACTAAGTTCCAATTCCTATAGCATGGAGTTTATATTCAATTGAGGGGAGCAGACGTTATGCAGATACATGTGGACTTAAAAAGGTAGAGCTCTATAGTAGAGAGTGAATTAAATCAGGGCAAGGAGATAGAGGGTAACAAGTGCTTTTTATACAAGATGGGACAGGTGAAGTGCCTTCAGAAGCACCTAAGTCTCTCAGTTCTGTACAAGTCCAGAGGGCAAACTCATTTGTGGCTGTGAGGAACTGGGGATCTCTTTTTGGAAAGTCGGAAGTTAAAGCTGGCCCATGAATGAACAAGGTAATGAACAAGCCACGTCTGTATACGACAAATCAAAGATGGAAACAAGAATTTCTATTCAGGATTGACTAGAAAGGGATTAGGTGCACGGAACCTTGAAGAAGAAGAGAGGAATTTGATTTTTGACATTTTATTTAGTTTCAATATACTGAAGTATTTGGGCCAAAGAAGAATGGAATGTGTGGGATTTTCAAACCTCTGTGGTTGCATTGAGTGGATGAGAGAGAAACCAGCTCACAGGCTGTTGTGATAATCATGAAGTGAGGAGACTATACAAATTTTCTATCAGCACAAGCATAGATGGTTTCAGGATTTATTTTTAAGGGCTGTTGTGTGAATGTGGGGTGGGATAGACACATCATGTCATCTCCTGACTCATGAAAGTGATTCGCTGACTGGAAAGTTTGAGGGCCACTGTTCTAGTCCCAGTTTGCCTACATTCCTCAACAGGATTCAATCAGGAAATACTTTTAAAAATTATATGTATTGATAGAGCACCTAGAAGAACTCATGAGATAGGGAACATTGTTGGGCTTGAATAGGCCACCAAAAATGTTTCTGCAGATGAATTATTATAAGAAATGGCTGTTTAATTCATATCCTACTATATAGGAAACAAATACATGTTAATGTTATAGGAAAGGTATAAACTAGTGATCATCAAATAGATGACCTTCAACTTTGTTAGTAAATGCTGCCTGTGCATTAAAGTACCAACCAAACATGACACATGCCTGTTGTGGGTGATGGTGCAGGAATAACACATTCTTTCTTTCTTTCTTTTTTTTTGAGATGGAGTCTCGGTCTGTTGCCCAGACTGGAGTGCCATGGCATGATATCAGCTCACTGCAACCTCCGCCTCACGGGTTCAAGCCATTCTCCTGCCTCAGACTCCCAAGTAGCTAGGACTATAGTTGCATGTGACCACACCCAGCTAAGTTTTGTATTTTTAGTAGAGATGGGTTTTCACCATGTTGGCCAGGCTGGTGTCGAACTCCCGATCTCAGGTGATCTGCCTGCCTTGACCTCCCAAAGTGCTAGGATTACAGGCATGATCCACTGTGCCTGGCCAACACATTCTGTCTTAAAGATAGATCCCTACCTGAGAATAGCTATGTAAATGTGTTTGCTAAAAGCAGAAACCAGCTTCTGTGATTGGTATGCATTTGCTGATAGCTACCATATTGAGAAGAGGTGTTTCATATGAATTACAAGATTCACACTCTTATTAACCTGATTCCTACCTCCGTTAGATGATACAGAGGAAGCAAGGAAATCGTGTTTTAGTCATTTTCTTAGAAATTGTAACTGAAATACTGTACTTTATTGTCTGCTTCCATATACAAGCTCTTCTTGAAAGGTGTTCCACTGTATAGGAAGTAGATTTTTATCTTTTAAATCATAAGGATATCTTTTAAATCATGCAATATACTTTGAATATTGTAACACCAGAATCTCCATACCAACTCAGTTTTTGTAGGAATTCTGACTTAAATAATTTAAGGTTTTACAAGTGAGGTTCACACTTACTATACTTATTGTTACAAATAATGTTTGATTTCTGAAAAATATCTCAGATAGCAGGATTTTCTTAGGGTCCTTCTATGTTTTTCATCATGTTAGGTGACTTTAAAATATGAGCATGAGTATCCTGAAATGGAAGCTCATTCTATTATTAGCAATGTGTTAAGTATCTTAGCTTGCATCATTTAAAAAAATTCAGTTTTTTGGCAATTTATATGCTATTTTTCATTTCACGTCTATTATTGTTCCAATAAAGTCCTTTATGATGTTTGTTTCTAAGGTACATCCTACATATGCTATCTTTTCTCTCTTACCTCATGAAGCTGATATTACCAAAGCATAACTAGTACTTGATTCTCTTGAGATTGGCAGTGTTGTTGGCCTACCTGGCAGTTATCTGCAAGTTGCTGGGACACATTTTATAGCAGCCTCTATTAGTCAACAGAAACGCTTAGAAAACTGCCTCCTTTCTGCTTCATATTAGGCCATTAAGTTGACAAAAGAGGGAGAACTTAAAATCATAATTTAACTTCTTTAAAATGTTTGTTTAGGGAGACAGTCATATAATGAATTTTCATAAATAACTTTAGAATTTAGTAAATCTTAAGTAAACCGTATTTTCAGAGTCTACAGGAATATATAGCTTAAGTTCTAATATTTTAAGATTTAGTTTGATATTCTGTTCATTGGTAGAATTGGAGATTGGATTATATTAAAAAATTAAATAGTTTTTAGATCATTCTCAATTCTTTGTGTCTGTTTTTATAATAATTAGAATTGGCCTTTAAAATTTTTCCCCACTGAAATCATAATACAATTTTTGTAAATAACATGTACTTTTTGCATTTTCTATCATTATTTATCACCAGGCTTGAAATAGTATTAAGAAAAAAAAAAAACTCATCCTTTATTTCTATCTTGACCTTTCCCTAAGTCCTCTCACGAAACCTGAAAACAAGGGTCTTTATTTTTTATGGTCAGACAAATTTATAATAAACAAAGGTTGATAAGGAAAAGCAAGACCTCACACCCCAAGAAAAAGGACAGGAGGATTGTGGAGTTGCTTAGCATATTGCATGGGAAATTCTGTGTTGGAAAGTAAAGAGCCTCTTGCTGAAAAGCCACCCAGAGTCCTTGAGCCTGGGGTATTTTATTTTCCCGTAGATACCATGTTACCAATTACATAAAAAGAATATAGACTTCTTGTTAGTTGATAAATAGAGAATAGAATCATTTATTAGGTTATTTTATGGTGTTTGTTAATGATATTTACCTTCCTAAATTGATTCAGCATAATCCTTAGAGTAGCTTTCATTCATTTCTGGAATACATATAGACAGTGTAGTAGTTATATGAAAGCTTACATGTCACTGAAAAACTGTGATTTTTGCCTTAGCTCAATGGAGCAGCAAGATTATGTTAACATAGACTTTGGGCCATTTGAGTTCCCATGGGGTACAGAGTGTAGCTGATATGACATGACTTGCCTCCAACAGTTGTTTTAACAAGATATCCTTCATATACAGTATATTGAGCTGAAAGGCATAACTGAGTAATGTTAGCAAGAAACACTGTTGGCAAAATTCTTGACTTTCATCTTTATCTGATTAATCCAAAGCAATGTGTTACTACAAAAAAGTATTTTCAGCTGAATATATATGACAGAATATTTATTTCTTTTTAATGTCTGTAACTTTACAAGAACTATTTTTGGTGTGTGATATTTTTATTCTACAAAAAGTTTTCTAGATCCATTACAAAGGACAAGTAGAAAAATATCCAGGACTTCATGAGGCTTGATGAGGCTTGATGCTATTCGTTTGTATAAATATTTATTGAGCACCTATTAGGTACCAGGCAACGTTCTAGGCACTATGGGGTTACAACAGTGGGTAAAACAGGCAAAGATATGTGCCTTTTTGATGTTTACCGCCCTGTGGAGGTAGCAGGCACTAAGCAAATAGGTCAATTACAGAATACGTAAAAAGGTGGTAAGTACTACAGAGATAACAATAAACAAGAAAGTGGGCTAGGAAGACCTGGGGGGAGGGTCAGGTTTGCAACTCAAAATGGTGTGGTCAGAAGAGGCCTTGCCAAAAAGGGGACAATGAGCATAGATGTGGAGATGTGGGCGTGAGCTGTGTGGATGCCCTTGAATTCCTTTTGGAAATTATGAGTTTCTGTCAGCTGACTGTATTGCCAGTGCTGGCTCTCTCCAGGAATGTTCTTTCCTGTTTCTTGTATTTACATTTTCTCTATAATGCCTTATATTCTATTTCATATTGTTCTACTTTGTTGGAGGAGGAATGTATTTTATAGAGCACTGCACTGAGCTCATTGGATGAAAGGTTCTGTAGATTTCTTTTAACAAAGCAGAAAATCAAGCTTCCATAAATACTCCAAATTGCACCTTATCAAAAAATTGTTTTTTGTAAATGTTTGAAAGTGTAAAAGAAAGTGTTTGCACTCTAAAAATGGTATTTTTACTAATTTACTAATTAACACTTTTCTTCTGCTTAGCACTTTCAAGACTTGATTTAATTATAGTTTCTAGTGCCTTAAATAGTGTTTTAAAGTGAGTCAGTGTTGCTTTGCTCAAAACATTGAAGTAAGTTTTTTTTTTTTTTTGCCCTTTTTGGCTTCAATTTATATGAAATAGATTTTTAAAATTTTCACTGTCAGAATCCTCACTGAAAATACATATATGGCTGGGCGTGGTGGCTCTCGCCTGTCATCCTAGCACTTTGGGAGGCTGATTGCCTGAGCTCAGGAGTTCGAGACCAGCCTGGGCAACATGGTGAAACCTTATTTCTACTAAAAATACAAAAAATTAGTCAGGCATGGTGGTGCTTGCCTGTGGTTCCAGTTCCTTGGGAGGCTAAGGCAGGAGAATCACCTGAACCCAGGAAGGGGAGGCTGCAGTGAGCTGCGATTGTACCACTGCACTTTAGCCTGGGCAACAGAGTGAGACTCTGTATCCAAAAAAAAAAAAATTAATTAAAAAAAAAAAGAAAATACATATAGTTCTGTTTACTTGCCTGATGGAACTGTGGACAATCAGGGATATATTAGATGGGCATTTGTTTCACAGTCCCAAGGATGGAGTTAACTGAACACCTTTTCCTTCATAATATGCAAGTATTTCTGGTTTGATTCTGGGCTTAGAAATAAAATGGAAGAAGTGCCAATTCTCTTCTGAGTATGGAGAATGCATTTGAATTGGCTCCCAAAATATTGAGAAGATTCCTCCCCTGGACAGATGCCTACATCACAATCTATGTAATGGTTACAGCAATCAATCAATTAAAGTTGTTTGGTAATGTGTACATTAGTGTCTTACAAAAAAAGAAAAAAAAAAACAAATGCATGCGAATCACAGATTTCCAAAAATGGTAGAAGGTCAGGTATAGGTTAAGAAAAAGATCGAAGAGTTAGATTTTTAATTAGAGCATTTTTCTCTTTGAATGAAACAAACCTTGAGTAACACAAATGATGTAATATTAAGATTGGGTAGAAGAAATTCTTGGAGAGCAAACTGTTCTCAATATTGGGTCCTTTCTGGTAGAATTCACATAGAAGTAGGGGTAGAGAGTTTCTTGGTTGCAACAGATGTGCAGTGTCACATTTCTTATGTTGCTTAAACCAGTAAAGTTTTAGAAAATGAAATTATTTTAGAATAAGAATTTATTTTGCAGAGTTAAATAGATTTAATATCAGAAAATAATTGAGAATCACTTTAATATTTCCAGTGAATTATATAAGATATCTGGAATTACATTCCCCAAAGTAAATGCATAACTGCTGTTTTACTGGTAATAGCTGCTTTGCCTGAGTTTCAAACCCCAGTTTGCCTGTGCTAGTAATTCTGCATGCATGTTCAGACACATCGTACTCAGAGATGCTTCAGATTGCTTTCTTCTGTGCCCATTGTAGGGTTATTTTCAGTACCATTCTTCACTGAAGGGAGAAATAGCAATTTATACAGAAAATGCTTTCTTTTTATTAGTCTTTCCTCCTCTGTGTAGAACTCTCTTTCTCTCTCTCTCTCATACAGATACCTACCTCATGTATACATATATTTTCAAGTTTCACTACTTTGAATCCTTGAATTGTACTTTTTCTTTTCTTTTCTTTTCTTTTTTTTTTTGAGACTGAGTTTTGCTCTTTTTGCCCAGGCTGGTGTGCAATGGCGTGATCTCTGCTCACGGCAACCTCCGCCTCCCGGGTTCAAGTGATTCTCCTGTCTTAGCCTCCCGAATAGCTGGCATTAAAGGTGCATGTCACCACACCCAGCTAATTTTGTATTTTTAGTAGGGGCGGGATTTCACCACGTTGGCCAGGCTGGTCTTGCAAAACTCCTAACCTCCAGAAATCTAGCCACCTTGGCCTCTCAAAGTGGGATTATAGGCCTGAGCCACCATGCCTGGCCTTGTTTTTTTTTTTTTTGGAGATGGAGTCTCCTTCTGTCATGCAGGCTAGAGTGCAGTGGGGCCATCTCAGCTCACTGCAACCTCCACCTCCCAGGTTCAAGTGATTCTCCTGCCTCAGCTCCCAAGTATCTGGGATTATAGGCATCTGCCACCATGCCTGGCTAATTTTTGTACTTTCAGTAGAGATGTGTTTTCATCATGTTGGCCAGGTTGGTCTCTCGAACTCCTGACCTCCAGCAATCTGCCCGTCTTAGCCTCCCAAAGTGCTGTGATTACAGGCATGAGCTCTCGCACCTGGCCAAATTGCATTTTTCCTTTCAGACGTTCAGGCACTGAATTTTCCTATGTGCATAGTACTGTTGGGCAATAAGGGTTTAGAAAAATTAAAAAATGGGTTTCTCACCCATAAGAAAGTTACGTATAGTGTTGCTGAGGAGACAAGGTACAATATCAGCATTTTTGAGTGGACATGTAGTCCAATCTGAGTTTTTCAGGAGAATAGTGTAAGACCCAAATATGTAAAATAGTTGATAAATAAGTAGTAGCAGACAGGCAAGTAAGTGTGTAGTTAAGTGCCACAGTGACCATTACCACTAATAAGAACAGCCAAGTTTAGAGAAGCATGAAATCAGTTAAAGTTGGAGAAAGTCTCTAGAGAAAAATGAAACCTAAGTTCACCTCAGATGTTTCCGGCATTTAAATAAACATTTGAGATGCATGAACAGAAAGTTCGATGTAAAACCTGGGCATTGCCTGGTTGCATTCTAACATGGGCAGGAAAATGCCAGAGGCCATTGTTGCCTGAAGGGTGAGTGACATCACAGGAAAGCATGTAGGAGCTGAAGGAAGAGACAGCAGGTAGGGAGCCCATCTAGAGGTTTTGCAGTCTTTAAGCACTTGTTGCTTCTGTTTACACTTTCCTCTGATTTTTAGTTAAGAGCTGCTTCACAAACAGAATGTTGTCCTGTCTTTTTCACTTGGTTTTGCTGTCTAAATACTATTTCCTGAAGTGTTTTCGAGAGGCCATTTGTTAATAAGTGTTATTTGGGAAATAAGTTAGGTGATTTGGTAAATGCTTGGCTAAATAAAGCTAGCCAACTTCTGTACCAGCAATGTACATCACTAATAAGCTGATGTACGATGTGAAATTATGAGGGAAGCCTTGCTGTGTAGTATTTCCCCATAGTAACATTTGTCCATAGAGCTCTGTTACCTTAAATCATTGCACCAAGGAATAGTGCTCCTTGGAACATACTCAGTAGATGGTAGATGGGAAGTCACTGCTCTCATTTCAGAACCTTGACAATAAAAACACAGAGCAGTCTGTGTAGACCTAAAGAATTGAAATATCTGTCTGGTTTAAGAGAAAGGAAAAAAAGACCACCTTTTTTGTTTTTTGTTTTTCCCAGCTTATTCTCAAGTACTAAAGTGTGTGTGAGCGATCAGCTGCCAAACGGGAAGAGCTGTTCCAACTCTAATTTTAGCTTGCCACCTTGCATTGCTGTAGGAGTGGTTCCCACATGCTGCAAAGAGGTTATTTTGTGTAAATAGAGACTTTTCCTACGTCGTCAAGTGGGAAGGAATCATCAGACTTTTCCCCCCATTTGCACAGTTTCTGCATGTTGAAGACAATCTCTCCAAACATTTAGATTACCTGGTTTAATCCTTTTGCATTCATAATTTAAACTGGATCAAGGATTACTGCTGTCCAGGATAAGTGAACTGATGCAACCTGTCTCTCCTCTTTATTCACCAGAACTGGACAGTATTTGCTGTCAAGTCTCAGCCAAAAGGAACCACTTCTTCACAGCTCTGGGTGTCCATAAATCTATTTGTATTGAACCACTTTGTATGACAATCCTTGGGGCACACTTGTATATTTTGGGTTATTTGGTGATAGCAAAATGGAATGCCCTGGATGGCAAACTAACATTGTTACCTTAGGCTGATTTATAGGACTTTTTCCTGGACAGCTGAACTTGCAATGATTTCTCTTTAAAGATTTATTAAAAGATCAATTGTCCTCAATGATTGGTCGTGCCAGTGAGAAATAAGCACTGTTAAAGGATCCGTGGAAAGGAGAATTGTGTTATAAACACAGGTGGTACTCAGTGAATAGTGTTGGCTGACTGGCCTAAAGAGAATCAAGGTGAACCCAGTGAGAATTGGAACATACGCCTGATTGAAAATTTCTAAATGCTTGGATTCCCATTTGTGTTCCTAAAAACAATCACATTTATAAAACAATATTGGTTTGTTTGCCATGAAAAGGCCTAGTCGTAAGAAGGGGAGACTTAGCAGCCTCAAGGCACACTTAGCTGGAGTTACCTTAAAAAAAGATAAAGTTAAGATGACTTTGGAAGACTGTTTAGACTTTGTTTTTGAAAATTCAGATTTTTCTGAAGACTTCTTGCAAATTTGACTTAAAAGAATTTTCTAGACTCTGTTCATTTTAAGTGTAAATCTTTTTTGTTACTCTTGTTTCACTGAAGTATATTCTGCCACTACCACTTGTGTTTTACTGAGTCAGTTTGACACTCCCTCTTGTAAATTTTATGTTGTGAAGTTTAGAAGACTGGAATGAGTTGCGTTTATCAAAATTGCACTATATGGAACTTATCACTTGATCTCAAACAAGAAGTTGCTTAAGAAATAACTTCTTAGGATAGAAAGTATAAAGCAGTGGTTATAAACACCAATTTTAGGGCTGGCTCAAGTTTAGAATCTCAGCTCTGTCACTTAAAGCCCAGCTTATTTTCTCATTGGTAAAATCCAAGTTATAATGTCTCCCTTATAAAGTAGTGTGAGGTTTAATTCCTGGTTTATTTAAACATTTAGTGCAATATATGACATCAAATACTCTTTAAATTATAGCTGTTGTTATTCCAAAGTGACTTTGGGCCAGGCACAATGGCTCACACCTTTAATCCCAGCACCTTGGGAGGCTGAGATAGGCAGGTCACATGAGGTCAGGAGTTCAAGACCAGCTTGGCCAACATGGCAAAACCCTGTCTCTACAAAAAAACACAAAAAATTAGCCAGGTGTGGTGGCATGTGCCTGTAGTCCCAGCTACTTGGGAGGCTAAGGCAGGAGAATCACTTCAACCTGGGAGGTGGAGGTTGCAGTGAGCCATGATTGTGCCACTGCACTCCAGCCTGGGTAACAGTGAGACTATCTCAAAGCAAAAAGTGACTTTGTCTTCACTCCTTGATAGCAGAGAAACAGATAAACAGCTTATGCAATCATATGAGGGTAGAGATAATAAAATGTGACCATTAAAGTTATGTGACTAAATCACTGAAGATCCAACTGGACCTTATTAAGAGTAGTAGCTATATTGGCAGCTAAGAAAATCTTACCTTAGATAAGGAGAGAGTTGTATTCCTCAACTGTGGGATAATGACAGTCTCTAGTTCCCAATCATGTATCCCTTCCCACTAGGCGTAACCTGCCATAAGTTTACTTCCCTTTTAAAATGTTGCTTCAGAAGGAGGGGTGATGGAATTATGTTACTTCCAGGTGAAACAGTGAGGGAAGAGGAAGTGCAGGTGGCAGTTCAAACAAATTCTATGCTGTTTCCTTTTAAAATCTTAGAACTTTTTAATCGATGAGTCATTCTCTCATTGGGAGAAGATTGCTGTGTCTAGAATGTAGGAGCCTCTCAAATATTTGAAGGGTATCCAGTTTTACTCTGGAGCCCCCACATTCCTTCACACAGAATCCCGTTGGGATCCCCAGTGTGAGGAGGTATCATGGGGGCCCTCAGGCGTTCTGGGTAAGGATGTTAATAACTATCTGTCTTACCTCTCTATCCGCAGTAATTGAGCAAGGAATCCATACTTCTCCTTTTTCCTATAAGACCACTGAAAGTTAAGAACTGGAGTTAATACTGTCATTTCCTTGAGCATCTCATCCTTTAAGTAATGCAGAAATGAAAGCCTCTTCTCAGAGTACTCCCAAGTGAGAAATTTGGGAATTTGATGTTTCTATTACCATGGGACTGTGTTTTCTCAGACATTAGAAACTTTAGTAAAAGTACATCCAAAAGAGTGGGGTCTTTGGTGTAGTCACATCACCCAAAATAAAAAGTCTATTTCCAAACTTATTAGACTATAGCACCTGTATTGAATTGGCTTGTGAGTTTGAATTAAGGATAGTCACTAATCATTTTTAGTTACACAAAGTCATGAAGTACATAGCTATGAGATAATCTCAGCATTTTCCCCACTATATATGCTTGGGTCTGTATTAAATACAGAATATGAGACCAGTCATAAAATTTTCCCGGTTTCATGGGAATTTCCCTGAGGTCAGTACAAAGGAAGGCATGCATATGAGTGAGGGCACCATTTTTTCCCAACAGTTAATCAAATCTAGTACAAGAAGACCTCAGTTCATGAATGGGTTAGGTTCTAAGTTAGGAAGCTAGTGGTTTGGAATCCTAAAATAATTTTCCCACAAAACAGTGATATAGGCGGAAGGTGACTAACCCATTAAAAAATAGTAAGTTTCCTTGACGTTTTCTATCCTGAGTCCCGTGGAGTCCCTCTAGGCAAGGGAACCCTGAGGACCTGTGTAAGACTTGGAATATACAAGAGAGGATGTGGGCGGAAAGAGGGGAGACTCTTGAAGTTATTTTGAGTATAAAGAAGGAATATCTGGGCTTGTGGCCATGAAATTGTTGATGAAAATGAAAAGGAGTATCAGGTACCTGTGGTAACTGTCTGCCCTCATATGGAATAGCATCTAGTAAACAGATGGCACTGGGGGGCATAGTATTTATTCCTTGGGAATATCCGCATCAGTACAGTGTTGGAAAAGCAAAACATTTATTTTAATGGGGATGTTTTGGCATAAGATACGAAAAGTATGTGGCACTGACCAGGGCATTTCAGTAGTAGCCAAACTAAAGATTGCCCTCATCTGGAGAGGTTTTATAGTTTTTCTACCCTTGATGCTACTACACCTTTCTTAGCATTATAAAAAGTTCAAGGCACATGAATATGGAAATTATTCTGGGCTGTCTTCTCCCTTACCTGCTTCTTCGGTATCACATTGCATGAGATTTGTCTATTCCAAGATAATTCTAATATTCCAGTTCTTTCTAGTGATGAAGGAAGTTGAGAAATTATTTGAAAGAGAAACAAATCCTGTATAGACAGGAGTGCTTCCAGTCATTATTACCTGGTTTATTTATAGTTCACTTAACCTGTTTGGTTTAAGATGAAATATCTGGAATGTGCTGTCCTGGAAGAGGATTTGAGGAGAGGAGAAAAAGGAGTAATTATTTATTCACAATCAGCTTATTGTGCTACAAATACCCTTTACTCCCAACTGAGTATGATAGTCTCCTTCAGAACAAAAAGACTCATTGGTCATTTTTAGAAAACTCGCTGGAATGCTTGATTTTCCTCTCTCTCTTCCTGTAGAATGATTCATCCACAGTGGCCCCCAGTAGGCTAGTTGTGTGATTAAACCAAAAGGTTTCTGGATCTTTAATGCAAGCTGAGTCCCCCCCGCTCACTTTTTTTTCTAGCAGATTTATGCCATAAAAACTGAACTATTAAAATACTAAGCATGCAGTTTTTCTTGTGAAAAGACATTTTATGTTGATATTGTTTCATTTTTTAAATACAGTAAGATACAACCAACACTAATATGTGAAAAGACATTTTGAACTGAATTCATTATCTTTTATTTTAGATTTATGTTGAAGTATTATTACAATTGAAAGTATTATTGTTACTTTCATATGAGTTAAAACTCAGCTGTAACAATTCATTGACTAAATATTATGATGGTAGTCAACTTTCGGTTGGAAGTGTTAATTATTCACCTCATAGTGCACTCGTAAAAAAGATTTACCAACAGTCTCCTACAAGCAGAAAGCATATTGTCTCTTGGCATATTTTACAAACATGCTTTCCACACACTCCCAGTACAAGGTTGTTATACTTTCTCTTCTCTGACACTTAGAAAGGCTGTAGATACTCACATAGGATTGGACATGTCATTATATGTTAAAAATGATGTGTATTTTTCTTCCACTTACTGAGTATTGGAGGCTTTATTTAGTTGACTGCGTAAGATAAGGAGCATCTTGATTAAGCAATCGCCAAGAAATATTTTTTGCTTATGTGGATAATAAAATACATATATGCTATGTTTTGATTTAATGGTTATTTTCCATACATTCTTCTAATAATTAAAAACTTTAAAATGTTTATATTTTATTTATATAAGATTATTTATTTTATGATAGTAGTATTTCAGAGGGACCCCTTGTTTTTTAAAAAAGGGTCACAGCATACTTAGGATGTTTGTTACTGAGTTATGGTTTTACTAAGTTATAATTTCAGTCGTAAAGAATGAAGCGGCAGAATTGAACAGGACAGTAATGTAAGACAAAGAATGAAAGCAAATAAATGTTGTCAAGCAGAATCACGTAAAATCTGAAATGTGGATTTATGAATATTTTTACCATTTTGTGCTAAATACCCTTTATTTTGATCTAAAATGAATTCTAATATTCAACCTTGTAAGATTTCTTGTCATTTTCTTCCAATCCTTTTAAATGAAATATAACCTTCTCATCTCTTCTCCTATCCTACCATAGAACCTCTCCTATTAGTATGGCCTAGTGAATATAGACATTCACCTGGGGTTATTGTAAGAGAGAAGTTATGGAGGAGGCTTGTCACTTCTTTTAATTTGCTAATTTCTCATGCATTGCACAAGATTCTAGCATTACCTGAAAATAGAGCCCAAGAAATGGGGCCAGGGCCTCAATTTTAGTTGTCTCTCAGAAGTCATACTGAAGTTAGATCTAGGTCCATGTTAGGGACAAAGCCAAGAATTTTCAATTTAAATTTCAACAAGAGTGGCAAGAACATTAAACATGGCAGCAGAACATAGATAAAATGGTATTATGTATAATTCTTTTCCATTAAAAATATTTATTTAAAATTAAAGACTGCAAGCCTAACGTTTGTCAGGATAAAATTAAGCCACACTTAACTTACTGTGTTAATTTGACAGAGCCTATTTGTTTTCTGGTGATGTGATTGTTAACAAGTAGGGAACAAATAAAGGTAATGACTTCTGTGCGAATGATACCATTAATGCTAGAAAGTAATAAGTATCTCACCTCACTGCGCTACAGTTTAAAAAAAATAGATCTATGTTTATCAGATGATTAACTGGAAATTCATTTGTATTGGTTAACTGTTTTAAAGTAGGTCTCAGAAATGATAAATGGTTTTCACGTAAGGCAGACTTAGAAAAAAGTAGTATTATATTGTTAATGCCAGTAATGGCTGGTGGAGAAATGTAATTTTAGTTATGCTAGTGCTAAACCATTGTGCACACATAAATGTACTCTTCAAGCAAAGGGCGTCTCGCTAAATAGAGAGTGAAAATTCTAGTATTGTATTTAAAGTGTGTCATTTTAATGAAAACTTAGTCTATCAAATAGATCAGTTTTCTTGGAGTAAGAGTATATTTTAATACATCCTTTGTGTACTCACAAACCAAAATAAGAAATGTCTTTATATTCATAGTTGTTTTCATACTTCAGTAAGTACTGCACACATCTGGAGCCTACTGTGTTTAACAGTAGCAAACATCTCCCCAACTGAGGGGAGTCTAGATTGTGACAACCGATAAAAAAAGGATTTGAACCAGAGATGACAGTGCCATTTAACCGTTGATCACCACCTTATAAAACTAGTCATCCTCCTTTAAAAACACATTTTTTGGGGGAAAACCAGCAGTTTATTTTCATCTATTCAGATAATTTACAACTAAGGCTAAATATGCTCTGTTTTCATTCAACCAACTATAAGGACAATAAATAATGATTAGAAAGTGGGACTTTAAAGATGCATTTGAGCTTTTAATTATTCAATTTATTATATTTTAAAATATCTTCTGTTTTATTTATGGTAAACCAATATTTTAATATTGAATAATTTTAATTTAAAATCTCTAATCTTCCCTCTGCATTTTATCTTACTCAATGGTATGATAAAGGCATTTTTTCCTTTCTTAGATAGAGTCTTGCTCCGTTGCCCAAGCTGGAGTGCAGTGGCATGATCTTAGCTCACTGCAACCTCCACCTCTTGGGTTCAAGCCATTCTCCTGACTCAGCCTCTTGAGTAGCTGGGATTATAGGTGCCTGCCATCATGCTCAGCTAATTTTTGTATTTTTCATAGAGATGAGGCTTCACCTTGTTGGCCAGGCTGGTTTCGGACTCCTGACTTCAAGTGCCCCACCTGCCTTGGCCTCCCAGAGTGCTGGGATTACAGGTGTGAACCACTGTGCCTGGCCAGTGAAGGAATAACAGACATAATTGTTAGCTTCAAATGAAATTAGGAATGCACAAATTTATTGCAGCTACTATTATAGTTTTGAATGCCTCCAAAACTGATTTTTTGCTTTAAATCTTGGTTCTTCCTTGTTACCACCTGTGTGTCTTGTTTTTGTTATGTAATAGGCATTTTTCTGAAAGTTTTTAATGGATATGGTTCTTCAAACATACAGTTATTCAGATTTTTAAAATAGTGACTGTGTAGAATTATAGAATTAGCATTTTTATTTCAAGTTGGCAAAAAGCAGTTAATGTATGTGTTGGGACATTGAACAAGTGACAGCAGAGTGCCAGATGACCATCAAAGTGACATTTAAAAATATTGCTAGTTTGACTTCACAGTCCTTGAGTTTTAAATCATTATAAAATTGGAGGCTGTGCAATGTGTTCTTTACCTTTTGTGGTTGAAAGGTAGGAGTGCAATGAGTGTGTGCGGTCTGAGTTTTTGTGGACGTGATCTACATTTAATCTGGGGAAATTAATTCCCTAAGCTGCTGGCAGGCAGCATGTACTTGTTAATTATTCAGGTGGATGACAAATGCAGAGCAGAGGTTCTCGCAAAGACAAAGTTTGTATGATGCATGTTTAGTAACTGATAGGCCTGACATTCTTTGGTGTCTTATTCAGTGCTAATCCTAATAAGCTGCCCGGTGAGATGAACGCCTTTTCTCCTGTCCTCTGCAGAGAAAACAGAGATCTGAGAGAACTTCATTATGGCAATAAATCCTGTACTGCATGGTATTCCTGGTGAAAAGGTATCTTGTCCAGATGAAAAACAACAGAAAGTCTGGATGTTCATATGATATCAAGTCCTAAAGCAAATAAAGCCTTACACTAAGGCATGGTCATTCTCTGTTTTCTGTGCGGAGGTGATATGAGCTTAATTTTGTCTATCTAGTGTACATACATATATTGAAAACTGTGGTTTGTTCTGAGTTTCTGGCAGTAGGGAAACTCACCTTCCCCTTTCTAATCTAATAGGGTTAGGTTTAGGAAGCTTTCATACATTCCTATGCCAGTATGTTTTATTAGAAGGGAAACATTTCCCCTGGAAATACGGGCATTATCTTTTTAAAAACTTCTTGACGCATGCTTCTCTCAAAATCTGCCCTCTTTCTGCCATTGCTAATTAAACTGTGGAAAGAGTTGAATAGCTCAGCTAGAAAGTACTAGAAAGTACTTCATGGCCAATTCTTAGTTCTTAGGTGTATTTCATGCTTCCAGTTTACTTTCCTTTTTTGTTAAATGTTCAAAGATGTGATTGATGTAATATGCAAATCATAGTTTATCTAAGCCAATTTGGTTTCAAAAACCTAAGCTATTTTTTGGACACTAAAGAGAGGCAATGTGTTTGGAGAGAATTGGAAACAGGTTTAGTATTGAACTCTTAGCTCAAAGTTTGTTAGTCAAAGTTGTGACCTTGTACAAGTCACTTAATCACTCTGTGCCTCAATTTGCTTGTTTGGGGAGTAATAGAATTGAACTAAATATGCAGTCTATTATTTTACCTCTAGTTATCATGAGCTCATATCTGTAGTCTGGCAATCTTAAAATAAGCAGTTTCTGAGATGAAGAATTCTTTCAGTTTCTGCAACTATGTACGGCAGCAGAATGTTACGGTAACCTTCTATGACAGTCATTCATGACTGTGGAAATCTCCTCTGTGGCTCCTCTACATTTGGCTCTTCTGCATGTTATCTTAGTGTCTGATTCACTACTTAGTAATATTTTAAATGTCACTTTAGTCATCTGAAACTCTGCTGTCAGTTGTTTAATGTCCCAACGCTTATGCTAACTACTTTTCTGGCAGTTTGAAATAAAAATGGTAATGCCTGCCTAGAGCCAGCACCTTAATCGAGGAATAAAACAGCACCAGTACCATGGAAGACATTCTTGTTGCCACTCTTTGTGCAATTTATTTTTCCCATTCTAAGAGTAATTATGGGCCAGGTTTAGTGGTTCACACCTATAATCCCAGCACTTTGAGAGGCCCATGGAGAAGGATCGCCTGAGCCCAGGAGTTTGAGGCTAGCCTGTGCAACATGGTAAGACCTTGTCTCTACAAAAAAATTAATTAAAAAAGAGTAAGTCTGTCGCTGAACACAGATAGATTAGTTTTATCTATTCTTGAACTTCAAATAATAGAATCATATCATATAATCATTTATGCTGGACTTTTGTTTTGCTCGACATTATTGGATTTAGCCATGTGTTTATATATCATTGTTGCTTGTTCAGTCTCATCACTGCGTAGTGTTTCATTTTGAGAATATACCACAGTTTATCCATTGTATTGTTGGTGAACACTTGAGCATTACCAATAGTGTGGATATGAACATTGTTGTACGTGTCTCTTTGGTAACGTATGTACTCATTTCTGCTGGTTATACAGCTAGATGTGTAATTTGCTCAGTCCTAGGAAATGTATATGATTATCTTTTGTAGATAATGCCAATTTTCCAAAGTGGTGGTACCAATCAGCAATAGATGAGAATTCCAGTAACTCTGTATCTTTGCCAAGATCTGTTTTCTGTCTTTTATTTTTAGCCATTCTGGTGGATGTGTATTGCAATATAGTTTTAATTTGTAATATCCTAATGACCAGTGAGAACATTTTCAAATGTTTTTGAGCCACTTAGTATTAGTTTTGTGGGGCACCTTTCCATGTGTTTTGCCTATTTATTTTTTCTACTGGGTTATCTGTTTCTTTTTGTTGACATACAGTTCTTCATATATTTTAGATACAGATCTTTTTATACTTTTTAGATACAAATATAATCTCTCTTTCCCCATATTTTTCCATTTTACTCTTTTAATGTGTCTATGGAGGAAGAGAAACTCTTAACTTTAATATAGTGCAATTTACGTATTGTTTCCTGTTTAGAAATTTGTGTCCTATTTAAGAAGTTATTGTCTACTCTAACATCATGAAGATGTTTACACGTATTTTCTCTTAGAACTCTTTAGATCTGCAATCCATCTAGAATTAATTTCGCATGTGGCATGAGGTTGTAGGCTCTATGGATATCTAAATCATCCAGCCCCAGTTGCTGAGTTGGCATTATCCTTTTCCCACAGCACTGTAGTTTTGCCCTATCATAACTTAGGTTATCATATGTGTGCCTCCAATACCAATTTTAATTTGACTATTTTATAGAATATTTTTCACATTGAGTATAGGGTTGCAGAGAGTCCAATTATAAGTGTTAGGCATTTAACTGATTTAAAGGTGATGATGACAACAATGATGATGACAATGGTCAATATCGTATATTGATTATCTACTTACTGCTATGCTAGAACTCTCCTGGGCACTTTGCCTAGTGATTATTTCAATACTCAAAATAATGAAATAATGTTTTTCAGGAAACTGAGGGCCAAAGAAGTCACAGAGCTAGTAAAGCGGGGAAACATCGATTCTAGCAAAGTTCTAACTAATTTCAGGACTCTATTTGTAATTGCTGTTTTAAGCTCATCTAAGAATGCTACCAAAGTTCAGGTCTGCACAATTTAAACTAAAGCAATTCTTAAAAAGAAAAAAAGCAGGAAAATATAACGAGTGTATCAAACTAGACTTGTCATATTTTACATAACTTTGTATACTCAAGTTGACTCTAAAATGAGAATAATTTAGAAATAAATCGGCAAAGCCATATAAATTTCAGTGATCTCTCCTTTTCCTTCAGAGTGGTGGGATATGAAAACTGGTATTAACTGAAGTTTTGATTTATTCTTTAAATTACCTGAGACCAAAACCAGTTGTGCAGTTTGTGTGCTTCACAAAGGTGCTCAACTGAGGGGGCTTTTGGAAATGGAAACTTCGTCTGTGTTCCAGTAGCCAAGTCCTGTGTCCATGGAACTGAGTCTGTCCAGAAAAAGAACCTTGCAGCCTTTTTCCAACTCACACAAAGCCCCACCAGGCAAGATCAGGTCTAACTCAGCTCAGATCCTCAAGTTGTCCGTAGAACAATAGCGGGTTCCTGAGGAAGGCTCCGGGCAATCCACTCACTTCTGAGCAGGCAGCATGTGCTACTGAGCAGGTGTGCAAGGGCACCACTACTGCTTGGTTCTCCTGTGACTGCTCAGCTTTAGCACGGGTGCCAATATAAAGATTATAATCCACACCATGTTTTAGTACCGTCATACATTTGATACTAAATTTGAGGACATAGATTTAAAAATCTCATGAAGCCACAGACATCTTAATACTATATTACCATCTTTGCATATTATACTTACTTAGAAAATTCTGCATGTATTTCAGGGACTCAAGGACTAGAGGATCCATTCCATGGACTCTATGAACTTTAGATTCAGAAGCCTTGCTTTAAGATTCTACATTGAATGTCATAAAGGAAAACATGTAGTTTGAATGAAAGAAATGGCACTCAGAAATAGTGATAGAGTTTGAACTTACTTTGTATAAAAGAAACTCTTCTCTAAAAGGAATTATTTGAAATTAAATAACTAAACATTATAATTGGCTCAAGTAATATACTTGAAGAGGATAAAGTATAGTACAAAGATGTATAAAGTTATGTAAGTTGTTCAGAAACTAATCCAAGGGATAGTTGGGAGTCTATTGTAGGGAAAAAAACAAAATGCAAAGAATCCGATATTGAGAAATTACATGCATATATATGTGTGTGTATATATATATATATGTGTGTGTATATATATATATAGATAGATATATATATATATACACCTATCTCATTAAGAATAGCTAGTTTTATGCCATTTTAATAAATGTGAGAGAAAGGACTAGCAGTGGCTACACCTTTACCTGGTTTATAGTCTCAGATTCTTGTATTTGCAAACACTGGTGTCCAAATTGAAAAAATAAAGTGAGAAATAATTCACTAAGGAAATAGTTAGATATCTAAAGTTTAAGTTTTCCTCTATTTTGTTGTCATTTATAGAAAAACAATGAATAAGTCTTGGTTTATAAGTAATTTGCTGAGGATTTTTAAATATTTCAAGGCAACTATATGTAGCCCTACAAATTACAGAATTGGTTTAAGTCTCTTCTTTGACCCTGTGAAATGTCTGTTGTGATCAGGGCTGCGAGAGTGTTTTCTGAGTTAAGAAAGGGATAACTTTGTTTGTAAGCAACCTTTATCCAGGTTGCTTCTGATTGGGCAATTTTAAACATTCTGAATTGTAGCTAATGAGAAGGTAGGTTTTCCTGTGCTGATACAAAGTTAGGATAGAAAGAGTTCTTCTCTGACCCATTAATTAATTGAACCACTTTCTGAAAAACTTTTGTCATGATGAGTTTATTGCTAAGACTTAATTTTACCTGCAGATAAGAAACATTCTGAGCTATGGGGATAATTGATATCCATAGAGTCATCATTTCTTAAGGTACTTGATACATAATAGCATCTATTGCTTTATTCATAATAGAAAAACCTACTAGACATTTGTAGCTACATTTATATTACAAGGGGTAAAAATATAACTTTGGGTAAACTGTTACCTATTTTTCTCATTAAGTATCAATTGAGAAACAAAGATGATTATACAATGCTATTTAATTTGCATATTTAAATTAAAGTAAAACTTCACTAGTATGAGTTACCTGGAAGATATGTCAATCTGAATTAGTGAAAGTTCTGGAACATAAATTATTTTTAGTGCATATTATCCCCGATCTATGTTTTACAGTATGAGCAATTAGGTCAGTTTTAATAAATGTGGAAATTATTTTTAATTACACTAGAATAGTAGCCTGAAATTCTTGCCTCTGGTTACACTGTATTTCTGCTGTTGATTATAAATGGATACTTCCAAAGAGATGAAATATATTGTTCTGTTTGAAGGTAAATGTTTACCTGGATATATTTTTTTCACATTATTATATAATGTGAGGCTGAACTTCAAATGACCCTGAATTATCAATTATTCTGATTTACTGGATTCTTTATTACATCTGAAGAGTCATCAGTAAGGTAATACATTGTAATGCTGTATTCTTAGGTAGAGAATATTCAGAAGGATGGCACTAGTTCTTTGTGAAATAGCTAGACTCTAGACAGATTTCCCCATACATGCCATCACCCACCCCCCACACACCTGCATGCACACACATGCACACACATTGACACACACCTAAGTATCCTTGAGCATTTCTGAGTGTTTGCCAATTTAAACCTTTTCCAGTCTCTTCCCTTACTTAAAAATGCCCTTTAACAAAATTTATGCCTAGTTGTTACTGGGACTCTTAGCAGACATTATTTTAAAAGAGAAGTTACAAATACTTATCTTTAAAAATATGTAATTTAGTGGAAAAGAAGATTGCAGGTGTATTGTAAAGAAAGAATATGTTCAGATGGCAACAGATGAACAACAATAACTCGTAGTAAAACCTGACTAGCAAGGGGTGGCACAGATATGCTCATTGTACATGTAGCAGTTGAAAAAGTTTTTAAAAAGATTTTTAAAATTGTATCTTTAAACCTGTGTGTACTGTTAGAAATTATATCCCTAAACTAATTGTCTCCTTAGAGGAAGATGAATGATACCCTGATCAGGTAGGGAAAGCATTTTAGCAGTTTAGCCTGTTGACCCTCTTAGTGGAAGAAGTGTCTAAAATTAGGGCCAGAGTTACATTTACGGGACCTGAGCCAACACTACTCATTCCTAAGCTTACATTATTATGCTTAATATGCCCTAATTTATGTCACTGCCCCCCAATCTCTCTCCTGACTTTCAGAGGTACTCATCCAATATCCTGTTGTACATGAAGATCCAGCAATCACCATGACCTTCATTCCTAAGCTGAACTCTTGAGCTCCCTGCTAAAACCTGTTTTTTCTTCCCTGTCTTCTATTTTAATATATGGCCAGCACTGTTAACCCAGTTTTAGAAGCCATAAATTGAGGCATCACTCTTGTAACTCCTGCCCCCCACCATTTTCTCTCACACCCATGTTGAATCAGGCAATATATGTTGGTGATCCTACCTGCTGAGCACTTCTCAAATCTACCTGTGTACCTCTGTTCCCACTACCATACCAACATAGGCCACCATCAGCTCTTGCCTGAATCAACCTCTTGTTTTCCTTTCTCCAGTCTTGCCCCCTCCCACAATTTATTTTTCATATGGTCACCTGCCATTGAGACTTTATTATGGATGTGTTTATGAGGTTGGTTCCCATTGTGACAGTAAGCAAAAATTAGCTAGGGATGGAACAGAGTACACAAGTAACGGCTGACTTTGAATAGAAAAACTAGGGAGAAAAGGGGAAGCCTAGAAAACCGCCTCGACACGCAGAACCATATCCATAGTGATTAAGACTTCTGACTCATGAACGACTGGGTTCAAATCATGGCTCTTTTGTTAGTTGTATGGCTGTGAGATCCTTGCTTAATATTTAGAATCTTGGCTTTTTCATCTGTTAGAGGTAGATGAAAATAGTAACTCATTCCTATAGAGCTGCTTAGAGGACTAAGTAAATAATCATGTGAAGTACCTGACATATATAAGTGTCCATTAAATGTTAGCTGCTTGTATTATCTTTATTGGATTGCCGCCTAGGAAGGAGAGAGTTAAGGCAACATCATGAGACCCCTGAGTAGCGAAATAGAAAGGATGCAGGCACATGATGAAGCTGCGGTTGCCAGTATAGCTAGCAATGGGAATGGAAGTGGCAAGAGAGGGAGGAAGACACTGACTATGGAGACAGGTGGCTGCTGAAAACAGCAGTTGTCATGCACTTGAGAGTTTTTTCTAAGATCGGCTCCAATCTAAACCAAAACAAAATTACCTTATTTGAAAGTTTCTGATTCTGCCTCAGAAATCTTATTTACTAAGGTAACTGCTTAACTTCTCCACTTGTTTATTTATGTAAACACAAGGGTTTTTTTGTTTTTGTTTTTGTTTTTGTTTTGGCATGGAAAATTATTACCTTTCAGTACAGCAGTCTGCAGGTATTTAGTAAGTGTCTGCTTCCTTTATTTGCAAATGGGCAGGGTTTTACTAAAGATTGTGATGAGTAGTAGTAAGTTTATAAGGAATTTAAGCTAAAAGTATACATACCAATACCTTATGAGGAATGTGTTTCGTGCATGAAAATTCAGGTAAGATATTGGGTATATGGTGTGACTTCTGCATGCCCTGGTTCAGTGGTTCTGCAAACCAGGCTATAATGACAAATAAATATTCCCACCTGGGGACCAGCTATAGGTCATTAGAACTCCTGACCCTTCTACTTTCCCAAGAGCTTTGGTGGTCTCAGAGCCCAGTGTCCTCACCCTCTTCTTGTCTGTGTCACAATCTCACCTGAAAGTCAATGGACACTGCAGCTCTGCCATTGCATCATGTAGACTTATTATCAGCCTTTAACTCTGTGCTATTCTGTGTATTATTTCTGGTTTACTTAAGCGGTGTTATTGCTGAGCTGAATTTATTCTACATATTTAGGCTTTTACAAGCTTTGGTGTCCTTGGGGTTAAAGGTCCTCAATACCATTTATAGCGATGATCAGTTGTAGAGAAATAGCGTCCTTGAAGATATTGCCAAAGAGCAATTGGCAAGATTTATTTGCACTGTGAAATTTTAATTGCCTCAGCTTTAGACTTTCAAGTTTTATTTTGAGGTCGGTGCCACTCAGTCATGGAGGAGCAGCACTTTGGCTGTGTTGAGAGTGACTGGGTAGTAATGAAGGGAGTTGGAACAGCTTCACCTGGAGATTAGTTCAAGCCATTTGTGCAGAAACACAGGATGATTTTGTCCAGAGACCTGTTGTGTTTTCCAGAGAGGAGGAATAAGAATGAGGATAAGATTTAGGCTTCTTTTAAGGGAGGTCATGCCTTTTGAGTTCATCGAGGGTAGAGCTGCAGCAAGAACAGCACTGGGCAGGTAGCTCCTGTGTGGCAGAAAGGAGGAAGGGATATATCATTAAAGGAAAAGGGGGAAAAATACAACTTCTGGAATCTTAAATATGCTGTTGATGAGAAGAGCTCACATTTATGCCTAAAAGTTTATGGCATCTGCCTTCAATAAGGAACATGAAAGGAGAAAGGCAGTATGGGTATTAGCTACATTGCAGACTCAATGTAATGTAGACTATTGCATCTCCCTGTGGTGAGTTCATTTCTGTAAATAACGAAAGGACCTTGTTCTAACACCTTCACTTATAACAAGGTCCTTGAGTATAAAGTAGAGTTGAGCATTGCAGTATGACTTTAGTACCATTCTACAAATTTATTGAAGTGTTGTCATGATTTTTAAAAGTCTTGTTCTTATTTTCTTTTCATGCTCCTTCTACTTCAAAGGATGATTTTATTTCAGTTCATATGGGTAAAAGTCCCTAAGTTACTGCATTTGTGATTAGTTCTGAGAATCCTCTTCAACTACACTATCGTGAGTTGTAGAAATTTTATGTATAGTGAACTTGTCAGAAAGAAACCACAAATTTCTTCTGTGGCTTTTATTTTTAAAAACTACTGAGCATTTTGCTGCAAACATCTTACATTTAGAGAACATGTAAAATAAAACTGTATTAGCCAGAGGCCAAAATGGAACATTTGTGGCTTGTGTGCCTCTACTGATGTAGTGTTGGATGCCAGTTGGCCAAACATAGGAACATTTAGATTTTGTTTCTGAGAGGAAGCAGTGCATAGCCATAAGCTACATTAAGTTCATTAGGTGCAGTTGCTACATTACACAGTTAATATAGTGACAGAAATAAACTCTTCAGTGACTCAATTCTAGTGGCACCAATTTTAACCAATTTATCAGACAATTGAGTATGTTCTGCATTTAGTATGGACTTTTAAAAATATGGTGCCTGTTTTCATGTTTGGTTTGTTTGACTTTCAAGACATAATTCAGTTTATGAAGAAGGAGCTATTCACTAAGCATGTCAGCACTGATAATGGGGGTTGAGTTTGTTGCTGATGTATAAGGAAGGTTTTACCAGCCAACCTGGAAATGTTGGAATGTATCTGGGAGAGGGTTTATGATGTGGGAAAGCATCTACTGTATCTTGGAAAAGTGTGTGTGTGTGTGTGTGTGTGTGTGTGTGTGTGTATAATTTGCTTCCAGTAATCCATATGTCTGTATGACAGATGTAAAGATTAAAAATCACCAATCATACATCAAATGAATTGGATTATAGTCATGATTATTAAATTCTGAGATACAAATTTTTAGTTATTTATTTATGCAAATAATCACATTAAACATATAACCAAGTGACAGTTTACTCTGTCACTTAATATATTTCTTCTAGGGAGCATTAAACTGTATCTTCAAAAAGCCGAAAGTATGGCTGATTCACACCATTTGAAAGATGAGAAAACTGAGTCAGATAAATGTAGTAAGAAATAGAGCAAGAACTACTATGATGGTAGCTGCTCCTATGATCTGAATTTTCTGCTTTTCTGTTTTTTTTTTTTTTTCCCGTAAGTCTACATTTATGGCTTATAAACAACGTGTTCAGTTCTCAACCTACCTTTACATTTCAAACTGTCTATCCAGCTGCTTATTTGTTATCTCTACCTGGTTTTAACTAATCTTTAAATTAGATTACATGGGCGACTAAAGCACAGCAAAAACCACTTCTTGTTATAATGACTCAGGCAATATTAGATAAATATGCAGATGTGTTACAGGACCAGGCAATAGCTAATGTTAATCAGTCCCAAATTAGTGCTAGTTGCAATAATTTGGTGCTATGTTCATAATTCAGGCATACATATCAGACATACATTGTTATTTAGGAAAAAAATGATCAAAACTATGCTCCTAAAATAACAAAAATCTTAGTTAAAAAAAATCTTGTAATGACATGGATCAGATTGATGGGTTGACATGGATGATGTCTTTCAAGATTATTCCCACAGGAGTTACTTAAAAGACTGATGCTTAGATGAGGAGAAATGTCTGTTGCTTCTTTCCTGGAAGCCTGGATATCAAAGATATATTGACTCTTTTGACTGTGATTTTGGAATAGTTACATGAAACAAACTCAACCAAATGTGAATGCCAGCTTTCTGTAAGTGCAGTGCTTCTTAGACATAGGAAGGCCTAGACTGAATGACCTCCTTATGTCCTTGCTGTGATCAAAGTCCCAAATTCTTATGAAATATGTTTCTTTATACTAATAAACCACAAATTCATCTGAGATAGACTTTTCCTTCCTTTTTTCAAATTTTTGAAAATTATTTTGTAAGATAAACTAATTTTAATTTCTAAAGCTGATGGACATTATTTTGAGAAGAGAAGAAGTATATTTTACCTCTACTTTATTGATTGACTATCAGTATTGTCTCCAATATAATAGCAGCAATTCAAAAGATGCCTTTGTTTCCACTTAACCTGCTGTTAAATGCCACCTTCTCAGTTGTTTTAATTTAGTTTGAGTTCATCCCAGGTTTGTGAGTCAAGCTGATCCTAAATTGGACTAGAGTAAAATTTTCAGAATTGCTATCTGTCAAAATTTTTTGTGAGTCAGAATAAATTGATTAATTCAAGGGGAAGCAAATTATTATCCCACCAAAGTGGTTGACTAATCAGTTGAACCTTTTGAAAAATTGTGACGAAGACCTCCTTAGTCTGCCACTGGAGACCTGCTCTTAAATGAGGAGAAAGGCTGTTATCTTTAAGTACAAGCTAATGAGAACAATAATCTATAATTGTTAAAGATCATTTTATTTCCATAGCGTATTTTGAAGAGGCAGATATTAGTGATCTATTCACTGCAGAACTGATGTGCAGGAAGTCTAAACAACTTGTTTTGGTTTGTATTATAAATTGTGATAAAACCAAGAATACCATGATTTCCTAATATTTCAGTTCTGAATGTTACTAGACAGATGGATTTCTCCCTTAACACTGCGAATATAATGAATATCTTACCATGACACATCTGAAAATAGATATGTGTGTGTGCATGCCTTGGTTTGCTTATACTTGCATTTACGTCTGGAGGGGGTTGGGGGACCATGGGCTGTTACTTCCCTTTGAGTGTCACTGGTTGTTGTATTGTCACTTCTTCTGTGTCTTCTGGTCAGAATAAAGGCTGTTGGGTGGGTGCTCCCTATTTACCAGGACATAGCTGTGCATTTAACCAGACCTTCTCTTGAGCTGAACTCTACCCTGAGTTTTTATGACTTTTTTTTTTTTGGTATTACAGGGCTGAATAATCCAGAAATTGAATCTGATCTTGAAGGCTGTATGCACTGTGAAAAAATATATTTTCTTTTTCCCTCAATTTTTATTTTAGAATCAGAGATTACATGTGCAATGTGTTACAAAGGTATATTGCATGATGCTGAGATTCAGAGTATGAATGAATATGTCACCCAGGTAAGGTAGTGAGTATAGCACCCAACAGGCAGTTTTTCAGTCCTTACCCTCTTCCTCTCTCCCCTTTCTAATAGCTCCCAGTGTCTGTTGTTCCCCTCTTTACTTCCACATATATGCAGTGTTTATCTCCCACTGATAAATGAGAACATGCAGTATTTGGTTTTCTGTTTCTGCTTTAGTTTGCCTAGGATATTGGCTTCTAGCTGCACCCATGTTGCAGCAAAAGACACAGTTTTATTCTGTTTTATGGCTACGTAATATTCCATGGTGTATATGTACCACATTTTCTTTATACAGTCCACCATTGATGGGCACCTGGGTTGATTTTATGTCTTTTCTACTATGAATAGTGCTGCAATGAGAAAAAACATATTTTCTACAAAATGGCGGAAGTTTAAAAGGACGAGTTTATGGGTTAGCAAATTGGCTTTCCATTTTATTCTCTAATTCTTTTATATTGACGCTCTGAGATTTAACAATGTTTGCCGGGAACATGGTACTGGTACTGTGTTAAACAGTAAGCAGTAGAAACAATGGTGGTAACATTTATACACACACAGTATGCTTTTGATTCTTTGAAAAAATATAATAAATTCAGGAGTGAATTGCTTTGTAAATTTTTTTTTTTTTTTTTGGAGACAAAAGCCTCACTGTTGCCCAGGCTGGAGTGCAGTGGTGTGATCTCGGCTCACTGCAACCTCCGCATTCCAGGTTCAAGCGATTCTCCTGCCTCAGCCTCCTGAATAGCTGGGATTACAGGCACATGCCACCACACCCAGCTAATTTTTGTATTTTTAGTGGAGACGGGGTTTCACCATGTTGGCCAGGATGGTATCAATCTCTTGATTTCGTGGTCTGTTCACCTCGGCCTCCCAAAGTGCTGGGATTACAGGCATGTACCACCATGCCCAGCCATAAATTGTTATTTTTAAAAGCTATCTGCAGTGAAAGAAGACCGTCCTCCTCCCAAAACTAGAGAATGGTGACAAGCCATCTCCCCATTCACTGATTCTCAGTGCTACTAGTTTTGTGTTACTTAGAATCACTTGAGATAATTCTGTTCTATGTACAAAAAAAACCAAAAAAGTAGTTTTGAGAAATCCAGGCCTGATAATAGCTATTAGCCATCTATTTATTGTTCTAATTTTTTTTTCTTTGAGACGGAGTCTTGCTCTGTCTCCAGGTTAGAGTACAGTGGTACAATCTCGACTCACTGTAACCTCTGCCTTCCCGGTTCAAGCCATTCTCCTGCCTCAGCCTCCTAAGTATCTGGGACTACAGGCACCCGCCACCACACCTGACTAATTTTTGTATTTTTAGTACGGACGGGATTTCACTTTGTTGGCTAGGCTGGTCTGGAACTCCTGACCTCTTGATTCACCTGCTTTGGCCTCCGAAAGTGCTAGGATTATAGGCAAACAACAAAAAGTCCATTTTAGGCAAACATTATGACTGTATCATATCCAAATGAAGTATTGAATTATGAAATAGATGCTGTGAGTTTTCTTTTAAGAAGCAAATGCATTTTACAATCTGCTGTGACAAATCAATACCAAAATGTGTACGAAATTACAAGAACAAATAGAATGTTGTTTTTGACTGGTTTGTTTATATTGAAACTATATTATTTTATGTGAAGTATGTATAATAGAGCATTAGATTTGAAAACTCTGTGTTGAATATCATTTCTGACAGCCTTTTTTAGGGTCACTAAAATTCCAATAATTCAGTCTAGAATTGAAGTCGATTCCAGAGAAAAATTTAATATAGTCTGCTTGCCTGCCAGCTTCAACATAGTTTCAGAGCATTGAAATGGTTTGACACATTGAAATATAAAGTGCATTTGTCATATCTATTGGTGGAGTATTTTATGTGATCGCATCTAACAAAGATCAAGTTAGAGTAAAACTTACACTGTTTTTTATGTGTTTGTGAAGAAGATTTTGTTTTATCTTGTTTTCTTTACAATCCTGATTTGATTTATTGCAAAGTCCAATAAACTATTCCTAGTAATAATAAAGAAACACGTCGCCTGAAACAATTTTGAAATGTAGTGGAACATCTCTATATTATCACAATCATTTGCCATTTCAAAGTTCCATGGGAATTTGGGATTGTGTCACAGCAGGGGTACTTTCTAAACTGAGCATGAGGTTAGAATACAATGTCAAATTCTGATTCCAGCAAATAGAAATAGAGTAATTAGAGGAAAACTTTGGAAGCTTTGAACCTCAGTTTTCTCATCTGTATAAACTATTAAGCTTACAGGTTTTGTTCTTGTTTTTTGTTTTGGTTCATTTTGGTTTTTTGTTTTGGCAAACATTTAAATTATGTGTATAACCCTAGCTCAGTGCCTACCATCTAGCAGATATTCCCCAAAATCCTGTTTTATATTTTTATAGCTTCTGGGGGTTACACTTCATAGAATGAAATCTGCAGTCTATCCAAGTATTAGCATACTAGGAAATATTGAAATGAGACTCCAGTGTAGTTTATATCTTTGGTAAAATACTGCATTTGATATTTCAAAAGTAATGTAATTTTCCTATAGTATATATTCAGTTCTGCGTGTTTGCTGATATGTTTGAGCAATTTGGGGCTTCTTGTGGTGAGAGTGTAATGATAAAGTTGATTTTGTCTCAGATATCATATTGAGCACAGATTAAACTGGAATGGACTTTATCACTGTTTAGCAATGCGTTTATGTTTTTCATTTTTACATGTATACAGCCTTATCCACATTATCTCTTATCTATAATTTGGATGTCATTTTTTTTTTTGAGACAGGGTCTTGCTCTGTCTCCTAGGCAGGAGTGCAGCTCACTGCAACCTCTGCCTCCAAGGCTTAAACGATCTTCCCACCTCAGCCTTCTGAGTAGCTGGGACTACAGGTGGATGTCAATTTTAATATTTATAAATACAAGTAGATGAACATTTAAATACAACTATAACACCAGTTCCTTATAAGGAGACTATTTCTGTTTTCTGGGCAAGACCTCTCAGTAATGGTATTTTGCTGACGTATTTACAATATGTTAGGTTGAGTGACAAATTCTGTTTAACAGAAATGATTTCAAGACCTGAATAATTCAATTTATTTAATAAATAGGTTATTATTTGAATACTTGAGATATTAAATGATCTTAATATTTAGTCTGCACATAGGGAAAATGACTGATATTTTATGATCTGCCTGTATAAAGTGATTTGACAGAGTTTTAAATTTAATATGCAATGAGTAACCATTTTCCAAAGTGTGTTCTACTGAACTCAAGTTCCACAGTATTAAAAAGTTATTTAAAAGAAGGTTTCCAGTTTGAAGTAAGTTTAGAAAACATTTGTTAAACAGTTTTTATAGTAGGACTTCTTAAAGCATTTAATTTGCTCATTGCTAAATTGCACGGTGGTATTCTATGGGAGGGCTGTGTTATGCTGTTTTACCAACTTTTTGAATACAAAAACCTTTTCAATTTTTTAAGGGTACCTTACTGTACTAATAATCATTAGAGTATACTTTGGGAAATGCAAGCTTAAATGCGATGTGCGAAGTCTGAATTTACTTTGCATCATTAAAAAATACATTGTTGAAGACCTACACAGTTCCTAACTTTTGAATGGTATTCAGCACGTTTTTTCTACTGCTTCCTGGGATTCATATGTTGAAAGGCATTTGAAACCAAACGTACATTTCTGTATCTCTAGGTCCAGTCAGGGGACAGGAACCATAACAGCTACTTGAACCCAGAGAATTTAATACAAAGAATTGCTAACTAGGTTTTATGTTGATAGCTATTAATAATAACTGAAAGGGTAAAATGAGACTGCTGACATAGCAGTTGTGGGAAGCAGGCACTACCCTCAGGATGGCATGAAACGAGAGAGGTTGGGATTGCTAAAACTGAGGGATGGAGAGGAGAGACCCCTGGGAGGCTGAACTCAGACCTCTGAAGAGGGATTTTGGCCAGTTTGTCTCTGAAGAGGAGAGGGATGAGGCTGATCCTGCAAGTGTTGGAAAAACTGCAAACTGAATTCAGCTGCTGCTGTTGGAAGGCTCTGCCACTGGTGGGGAGAAGAAACTGCTGGGGTGATATCACTGAACTGGGCAGAAAACCCAAAGGGAGCAAGGTCCTTCTTCCTGTCAGCCATGTAGGCTCCCTTGAGTCCCCCTACAGCAGAGCCTGATAGGGAGCCGCTCACTGGGCCCAGAGGTACTTGGCCAAGTCTCAGCCCAGCATACAGGGCAGAGCATAGAACAGCGGTTTTGAGGCTGATAACAATAGCTTGTTAACTGGCACAGTTGCTTCATAAGAATTCAGGTTTTTACAAAGAATAAGCTGGAATTATTTGAAAAATAGCTCTATTGTCGTCTTGGATTAAATTTGCTATAGTAATTCACAAAGCAAACCAACTCACTTTATAATTTATATCCCCAGGAACTCTATTCTATTGTAGCATTAACATTCCATTATTAATGTACAGGTTTCCCAAAATAAAAGAGGTGGGTTAGTTTGAATTTACTTTGAATTATTAAAAAATACATTATTGAATACCTGAACAGTTCCTTAAATTTTCTTTTTTTTTTTTTCAATTGAGACAGAGTCTTGCTCTATTGGCCAGGCTGGAGTGCAGTGGCACAATCTCAACTTGCTGCAACCTCTGCCTCCTGTGTTCAAGTGATTCCTGTGCCTGAACCTCCCGAGTAACTGGGATTACAGGCATGTACTACCACACCTGGCTAATTTTTGTATTTTTAGTAGAGATGGGGCTTTACAGTGTTGGCCAGGTTGGTGTCAAACTCCTGGCCTCAAGTGATCCACCCGCCTCGGCCTCCCAAACTTCTGGGATTATAGGTGTGAACTGTCATGCCTGGCCTGGTTCCTAACTTTTTAATGTTATTCAGCACAACATTTTTGTACTGCTTCCTGGGATTCATGTGCTGAAAGGCATTTGAAACCAAATGCATATGGATTCAAGCAGAATGATGCTGTGCTGCTGAGAATCTGTAGGACGCTAATATGTTGTAAGTTACTGCCTTATGAGAGACTTGGGTATTTGACAAACTTCGTAGGTTACTGAAAGGGTACTTCTTATAAGAGTCATCAGTAATAATTGGGAAATGTAAACACATAAATGCAATCAACAGATGAGAACAACCTTCTTCTGAGGCTTACATTTACTTCATGCTGCAGCCATGAGAGTTTCGAGCAGGGATATTTTGGGCTTGCCTTATATGTGGTGATCATGTTAAACTCTACTTATTGACAAGATCCAGTTTGACATTTATAGTAGCTGAAGAGAAACCAAGAAGGCTTACAAGTCAATAAATTAAAACAGCAGTTTCTAATATAAAAAAAAATCTCAACAATAGAATATGCAATATCTAGGGAGTTTATATGTATTACGGTAGATTACAATGCTGTAATTAAAAGATGCAAAAATATAATAAAAATGAAAATCAGCCTGAGGAAATGGGCTGTGGAAAAGTTGACTTCAAAAGGTGGGAGAAGGAGAAGTTCACGACCACAGGAAACCAAGTAGGACGGAAGAGAAAGATTCCTATTCAAAGGAAGCCATGATAAAATAGAATCTCAAGAACAAATAATAATTGTAACGTCACTAACGTTATTGAGTGCTTATCATGTACCAGTCTTTGTTCTGAGTGCTATAAGCATATTAAGGAAAAGGTTAATATGGGAAAGGGATTGGAGGAAGGTCCTGTAGACTGTGGACCAAAAGAAGGCTGTTCACTTTGATACTTGGTAGTTGATTTGCGACTTTTGAGAAAAACGTTTCAACGCAGTGAAAGCATTAGAAACTAAGTTTCAAAGGTTTAGGGAAGTAAGGATTAGGAAGGAGGGAGGTGCAATGAGTTCAGGCTTGTCTTCCCAGAGGTCAGAAAAAGAGGACGTGTACCCAGTCATGCTTTTGCTCAGTGTGTGTGACTATATGTTTGTTTAAAAATTCACAAGGTGAGCATTTAATGCTGATGTCATCAGACATCTTTTCTGTGTCTGAGATTATGATGGGTCACCAGCTTTTTTGGTAGTGTAAAATGCTGTGATTACAAAAAGGATTGTGTGTGTCCTATGAGGTGTTCACCTTTACTAGAGACATTGAGTGAAGAAAGTACCTAGAAATGCGTAGTATTAAGATAGAAATCATCCATATGTGTTACCTAAATGTAAAAATTCTTCAAAAATTGTTCACTGTTTTTCTGTAAGATGTTCATTGACCTATCTTGGCCATATAAGCAATCCATCAGGGATTTGTTTTGTTAGAGATTTTGGATTCCATGTGCAGTGTTTTATAACAAAAACAAATATGGAAAATTCTATAAAGGTGACTTACATCTATGTGATGATTTGGCCCAAATCACTGTTGTGGAGGAATTGTCATGATAGCGCCTTGATTTGTAAATTAAAGTCTATTTTATAGACTTTAAAATGTCTTTTCTAGAAAACAGACTTCCATATTTTAGGAGACTCCAAGGTCCCTCACAAGTACTTCAACAGTCATGTTTCCGTATCCATTATTTGCAATACACAGATGGGAGCTTCGTCCAAATTGTCATTTCTCTTAAAAAAAGAAAAAAGAGTCAGCTTTAAAATCTGTTGTAAGCTACTTGGGTGCCTTTTAGTGGATTTTTGGAGGAAATCACTCAAAATGCCACTCTGCTCAGTGAGAGCAGCTTCCCAGTTGGGTCACAAAGGGATTATGTCTCAATGTTTTACTGATCTCCATATATAATTAGCTGATAATTTAGAAGTTAAACAGTAAACATACTACTCTCTGTTCTTTGTGAAGCTACCCTTTATTCATTTTATAACAAGAGCTAATTTTGCTTAGGAATGGTGTATGTGCTAATTTGCATAACTTTCCGAGAATTTCAGGATGAGCATGTGTTGTAATTCAAATTGGAATCAAATTTAAGTAAGTTTACTTTTGAAATATAGATGTATGTATATATATATATTTAACCTCCTTCCAAGTTATTTGATAGACTTCTTATGCATTTCTTCCTGTTAAATAACTTAGCATTACTAAGGTAAGTGCTATATTACAGCAATGCTAGCTGCTTTAACAAACCCTAAAATTTCAATAGCTTAACACAAGAGTTTTTTATTTTCAGAACTTCCCCACATGAATGTTACTGGTGGACATGAATTTACTGCTTCTCCAAACTGACAGAAGTTGTGCCAGGCTTCTAGAATGGCAGAATCACTGAGTGGTGCCTGTTATACCCTCCCCACCCACTCATCACCCGGGTTACCTGGAGAAGATTATAATGGAGCAGGCCTAGAAGCAGCACACAACCAGCTCTGCTCATATTCTGTCTGCTGGAACTCAGTCACATGGTCACATTCAATTTCAAGGCAAGCTGCAACATGTAGTCCAACTGTATGCCTAGGAAGAAAAGTGGTATTTTGGTATAGGACCTGTGGCCAAAGTATTAATAAATACTGATTTTTAGAAGGTTTTTAATAGGTCATTGCTTTGTAATAGGGTATCACATAAAAAGCACGTTCTTTCTTTAACATTTACGTACATTCCTCTCTAATCCATTAGTATTACAGCATTATTTAAAAAATAATTGACACATTATAGTTGTACATATTTATGGGGTACAATTTGATGTTTCCATACATATATGCTGTATAATCATCCAATCAGGGTATTTAGCATGACCATCACTTCATGCATTTATCATTTCTTGGTGGTGGGGACATTCAAAAGCATCTCTTTAACATTATTTTATTTTATTTATTTTTATTTTTGAGACTGAGTCTTCCTCTGTCGCCAGGCTGGAATGCAGTGGTGCTATCTCGGCTCACTGCAACCTCCACCTCCCCAGTTCAAGTGATTCTCCTGCCCCAGCCTCCCAAGTAGCTGGGACTACAGGTGTGTGCCACCACACCCAGCTAATTTTTTTATTTTTAGTAGAGACGGGGTTTCACCATGTTGGCCAGGATGGGCTCTATCTCTTGACCTCGTGATCTGCCCATCTCGGTCTCCCAAAGTGCTGGGATTACAGGCGTGAGCCACTGTGCCTGGCCTAGCATTATTTTTATATAGTAATGTGGGGAGGAGGGAGATTCATGGCTACAAGGGATTTGACTGAGGATCATAGGCACACTCTATTTGAGAGCTATGGCTATACTTATAGACTTATCTGAAACTGACTGCTGGGAAGCATACCTGAGGACTCTGCCTCTGCTGAAGGTGTCACTTGCTGTTCCTAATACGCATTTACTCTCATGACAGAGAAAAAACTTTGCTGCTGAAATGTTTACGTTAGCTGGGGTGGCGAATGTTGTTCTGTGTAAGCCAAAGAGTGCAGTGTTAATGGTGTGTCTCCCTGTGGTGATTTAGGTTTGATTGTATTTCAGGGTAGCCAGATTTGTGTTTTGCAAAAATCAAAAGCTTTTTTGAAGATTTGCTTGTTCCTTAGATGCTGTGTGGAAATCTATCTGTAAAAGGCTGTACATTTCTGAGACAGAACAAAGATCTGACTGAAATTGTAAACTTATTTAATAGAAATTTGTGTCTTTTACTTAGTAAAGTTATAATTGATATTTCTGTTGGTATTAGTAAATACCTGGAAATAATTTTTATCATAATGAATGCATGTCACCAGAAGTACATGAAAGCAGCAAATTGATTATTTTCTGTCAAAATCTTCTTTGACATTTTTGTGTGTCAGTGACTAATTTTTCCCTTTCACTTCCATATTAACCAGTACAGAAGAAGCTTAAATAATCCCTCTATCTCTACAATTTAGTCAGGATTGAGGAATAGGTAATAGTTATAATTGTTCACAGATGAGAAGGCTTTCATTATTTCATCAAGGTCAATGTTCACGTAAGTTAAAGTAAATCTCAAGTTTGGGGGAGCATATTTCCAGTCTAGTTCTCCCTTTTCTTGTAAAGAATTATGTTGAATGACTCTCACATACTTTTTGTCTTTTTTTTCTTCTCTCAGTTCAAATAGTATGTATCACATTGTACTTTAGTATACTCAAAAACACTTTAATATTATATAATGTTAAAATTTTGTCAACATTATTATAAACATGCAGTAGTGTCAACAAGTATCTTTAGATATGATATGGGGATTGGAGGTGGGAAAGTACACTTAAAAGGAAAAAAATGAAACATTTTAAGTAATTATTTTAAAGTTAATTGATTTAATAACACTATAACAAAATTCTGGAATGTTTTTATAGCCCTATTCTTCTTCAGGAATAAAGTGACTATACCTATTTTTTACAATAAATTTACAGAAAATGCTTATCTTTATGGTCACATTCTTACGTGGTAATCTTCAAATATCCTCATCAACCACTGTGCTTTTTCCATACGGTCTGCCTTACGTAGGATAGGCAAGTTCTATCTACAAATTAAAACAACTTTTTTGTTATACATACGCTTGTTATTTCAGTAAGATCAACAAACAGTTTAGGAGCACAAACAAATTCATTAATTATCTTTTGTATCCTGGGCAAAATATAGCAGGCAAGTTGAAAAATGAATTGTTTATTTTTGGAGGGACTGGGAATAAAGAACAATGAAACTTCCAAATAAAAGTAGTTGGACCTTTTTGCTGTGGATTTGAAAATAAGTCCAGAAGGCTGAGCTTAATATAACATGTGGCAGGTGGCCTGCGTTTGCCTGGAGAATTCCTTTAGGGCAAGACAGCTCAGCAAACACATAAATCCTTTTTTCTCTGTTATCTAGTAGCACATTTAGTTGCCATGGGGATTTTATTTATGCAGCAGATCCTCTGCAGTTCAGTTTGTGCCTAAAGTTTAACCGTACAGCTGTTACCATAAATGCTACATGGCAATATTTTCCAAACACAGATCCTAGAACAAAAAGAACATTTTTTTTCCAGCATTGATTTTGCTTTTTATGTTCTGAAACATCTTAGTAAAGTATTACTATATACCAGGAAGACTTCACAAGTTTCAGGCAAGCAGTTGGTATCATGTAATGTTACTTAAAGTGTTCAATTGCAAATAAATTACATGAAAATGTAGCAAATTTATTTTAGGTTAGGACCAAATTTTGCAAGCTTAAATGAATAGCTTTTTAGTACTCTCTATTTTTAAGGGGATTTGGTTTTTTTCCACTGCCGTTATTTCTTAAAGGAGTTTAAATCAAAGGATACATAAGACAAAAATACTTACCACTCCACTACTTTTCACTTTCACAGTTATTTTAATATTTTTTCTCACTATTTTTAGTGGAGGAGGGAGGAAAACAAGATAGAAAAATGGTGATTGCTTTTGCAGCAATCAAGGGACATCTAAGTTTCTCCAGCTCAGGGCTAGGTCCTGATTTGGAATGAATTGCTTTTGTTTAGTCTTGATTTGTGCTTCACCAGATAAATCACCAATATGTCTCCTTTGTGTGAAGCAGCATGGATTGGTCAATGAAAAGGGGAACTGATGCTTTTAGATGGAGTGCATAAAATTACCTCACACCCTCCGTGTCACAGTGCACCAGGAAAATGATGAAAGGAAAACTTGAAATCCAGGTAAAGTTGCTCCCTTAGAAGGAAAGCAAAGCATTCAGAATCAAGATATGTTAACACCCTCCTCCTGCGTTACATTTCTGGTAATGCAGAAATGTTTCAGAAAGCTGTAGAGACATCATCCTTACAGATGGTTCTGCTCTAGTTAGAGGGTCAATATATAAAATTTGAAATGATAAACTAAATGAAGGTCTTCTGTTTAATGCCATATATTCCTGGCGGTAACCAAGTCATTTAACATTAAAACTGCATTACTATAGTAGCAGTCATTAAAGATCATCTCTGCCAGGAACATATACTTTCAGATCCTTTTTTTTTTTTTTTTTTTTTTTTTTTTGGAACGGAGTCTTGCTCTGTCGCCCGGGCTGGAGTACAATGGCATGATCTTGGCTCACCGCAATCTCTGCCTCCCGGGTTCAAGCGATTCTCCTGCCTCAGCCTCCCAAGTAGCTAGATTGCATGCCCAGCTAATTTTTGAATTTTTAGTAGAGACAGAGTTTCACCATCTTGGCCAGGCTGGTCTTGAACTCCTGATCCCGAGATCCACTCTCCTCGGCCTCCCAAAGTGTTGGGATTACGGGCGTGAGCTATGGTGCCTGGCTGATACTTTTAATTTCTATCAGAAATGGCCACATAAATCTGAAAATGAACTTTGATAGGATTACCAGAACCAATTAGAGATTTTAAATGGCAACTGTTGACAACTTTTGTTTACAAGATGGATACTCTGGCATTGAGGGTACTACACCTGCTACGAGTGGTGACCATAGTCTTTTCATTCACCGCAAACACTTAGCCAGTGTGTCATATCACTTAGGTGGTATTAGACAACAAATATACATGCTTCCTTATCCCCATCCAATCAACAGTGATGTTCAAGTATTCAGTTTTCATTGTGAAGTTATTTCTTAATAAAGGACAGCAAATCTAACTGACTTATTATGACATGCTACTCAAAGTGTGGTCCATGGACTCACAGCATTGGCATTTCCTGGGAGCTTCTTAAAAATCTATAATCTCAGCTCTTCTCCTTCTCAAGAGATACTGAATAAGAATCTGCGTTTTGACAAGATGCCCAGATGATTCCTATATCCATTAAGTTTTAGAAACATTGGTTTTTCTTGAGGCTATGAACCTCAAAATTAGAGGCAAAAACTACACTTAAGATTATGGTGAATGAGAAGTAGGGTTTATCAGCTATTTTAGGACCTGCTAGTAGCAGGACACCTTAGCACTATTTTCATTCTATTGCCTTTTGTGTTTTTAATTCACATGCACGAACTCCCAATTTGTGATGGGTCTATCTTCTGTCCTCTCTCCTTCCAGTTCACTGATAATTACTGCCAAAATTATCTTTCAGAAATGTAGGTCCACTAGCGACTACATTACTCGGAATGTTGAATCACCCTTCCTTTGTCTATTGGCTCAATCTCCCTTTTGGACCTCTTAACAATCTGTCTTATGTACACTGACCCAAAATCAAACCAAATGACTCATCATGCCCTGAGCACATCATATTCCTTACATCTTCATGGCCTTGCATATGCTATTTCCTTTTCTGGGAATATCCTTTTATTTTTCACCTGATGACTTTTATTCATACTTGAAGAACCAGTTCCTATGTCTTTGAGATAAAACATCCGTTTTTAGGCAGACAGAGTAAGTTGCCCTCTCCATGGGGTCTCTGTAGCATTTAGGCCGACCTCTCACACAGCACTCATGACACCATATTTTATTTATTTATTTATGAGTCTGACTCCCCTACTAGACTGATTGCTCCTTGAAGACACAACTCTTGTTCACTTGTATATTCTCAGCACCTAGGAAAGTAGTTAGCCTATAGCAGGTGCTTATTGTTTGTTAAATGAATGAGCACCAGATGGTTCAAAAGGACACCTTTTTAGCAATCAGAATTGCTAGTAAATGGAGACTTCAGAGTAAATCAGTCGCTGTCTCTCTGACATAACTTTTTATAAAGAAAAATGTTCCTCTCTTCTGAGAGAATCATGTCAGATATCTTGGTAATAGAAAGTATAATTGAAAGACACAGAAAGTAGGGTATGAAAAAGAAAGCACCTGAACTGAGAAATTACTGAAGCTTAAATGCTTAATTGGAGAGAAGCCGGTATACCCGAGAAAACTAAGTTGAACTAAAAATGTATTTCTAAGGATTTGATTATATCTCATGAGGAAATTGTATCTCACTTATTATAGGTAGAGGATCTGATACTCAGCTGTCAGAAGTTTATCTTTGAAACAACACATAACTTTCCATATGTACCCTAAAACAGTATATTTTACTTTTATAAGATTTTCACGTGTACAAATAAAATTACTATGTTCATATATCGCTGTTAAAAGAAGAAAAATGAGCACGTTGGATTTTTCTTCAACTACAAATGGTAGAAGTTTGTATCGAGCTATGATTATTTTCTGTTTGTGTAGATAGATGTTCACTTAAAAACAGCACTGGGCTGTAAAGGGATGTCTTCCTGATTCTGGAGCAGATATGCTCTTGTAAATTTTCACCCTGTTTGTCTTATGCCCTACTGTTATAGGCTGAATGAATGGTAGAATTTCTAAGTTGTGCCCTGGAAGTGTGAAATGAAAGTTTTGGTATTTCTTCAGTAAAAGTGAGAAATTTGAACTTTATAACCATCACCTTTCTCCAGAAGAGGGAAACTTTAGATGAACTTATCAAATCTAATTTGAATAACTAGCAAAAATAAAGCTGGCAATATCAGAGATCAGCATTGCCACAGAAATCAATGACACATGAAATTACTCAACTCAAAAGTCACTTATTTTTAATTGGTGGGTATTTTGGAAAACAAAGATCACTAAAATGACTTTGGGTTTTGGTTCTGCTAATTCTATCATCAGTAATGTTGGACAAGTTTTTTTAGGAATCTGTGGTCCGTACAGTTCTCACCTTCATGGTGTGATACTCATAGATTCAAACTATCTTAACCTTATTTTTTTACTACACACCAGGAAGGGGCTCAAATGTTTAATTGCCTACAGGTTTCATTCTTACCACAAAGCTTGTTAGGTCTCAGATACTCCACAGCTTATAAGAAGATGGAGATGGTTAAGTGGTCAGCAGGAGAAGCAGAGACTAAGGGAAGGAAGATAGAAAATAAAATTCGAGAAAAGTTTTCTTGAAGAAGCCGGTAAGAGATCACCTACTGATTTTTATTGTGGAAGTCTTGATTATAAAATCACTAGAATAAAATGGTTTTCAGTTAAGTAGAAAATAAGAAAACAATACTTTTGTTAATGAACACTTTAGGAGTATTATTTATTTTTAAGGAAATATTTATTAACCTGGGAAATACTAGCTGTACTATCATTGCTGCACACAACAAAGATATACCTTTTACAATGATTTTATTTAGAAGATGAATAAGAACTATCAATTAGTGCAAACGGTCAATGATAGTGTGCTTCGGCAGTTTAGATTATCACGGGACACATTGGGCATAAACTGGAGTTATGGGGATATGGGGGAACTACTAGAGACAAACTAGGGAACCACTTACTGCCATTAATAGGGATCAAGTGAGATACCACAAGAGCACAGTGTCTGGGATTTTGTGGGTATTGTTCATTACTTGACTAGGAGTTTGGGTGCTGGTAGCACAGGATATTTATTTCAACTGCCCTATCTATTTGGTGTTTTATATGCCACCTGATCCAGGCTTGGTGATTAATAAGCATTTGCTGAAGGGGGTGGGGGCAGGGAGAAGGAGCAACAACTCATAAACCAGAAGAAGCAGTGGGGAAGGAAGCAGAAGGCAGAAGAAACCACCATATAGCCTGCCTAGGCTTCTGTAGGTGATAGTCTGGAGGAGAAGCAGAGTTATATATAATATCCTGATAATATGTAGGCCCCAAGAAAAAGAAAAACCAAGTAATGCTGGAGAAATAATGGTAAGCTAAAAACAGATAAGGTAAACACCAAACTAAAGGAGAGGGATTAATAGGTAAGTATATTAAGCTGTTGCGTTTCTTTTTTGGCAGCCCTAAGATCAGTTAGTATCAATGCGTTGCAATCCACAGGCTGGCAGTGTTTTCTGTAAAGTTGTTTTTTTTTGTTGTTTTTTTTTTTTTTTGAGACAGGGTCTCACTCTGTCCCTGTGGTTAGAGTGCAGTTCTGGGATCATGGTTCACCGCAACCTCGACTTCTGGGTTCAGGCTGTACTCCTGCTTCAGCTTCCCGAGTAGCCGGTACTACAGGTGTTTGCCAACATGCCTGGCTAAGTTTTTGTTTTGTTTTGTTTTTGTAGAGACAGGGTCTTGCCATGTTGCTCGGTCTGCTCTCGAATTCCTGAACTCAAGCAATTCATCTGCTTTGGCCTACCAAAGTGCTAAAATTACAGGCGTGAGCCACTGTGCCCAGCCGCTGTGAAGTTTTATGGAGGAAAGACTGTATGTATTTCTTTGGGAAACTACGTTGCTTATTTAAACCATTATTCCCCCAGTAACATCAGAGTAGATGTTTGGAGCAAAAAGATTTTCTTGTGGCACATGGGATGAGAAACGATGAGTTGTCTTTTCCTCTGCATTGTAGAGGCAGCATAGCGTAACGGGTAAGGGAAGGCAGAGACTTGGAAGCCAGACCACTTGGATCCAAATTGTGACTCTGCCTTTAGTTAGCAAGTTACACTGTCATTCTGTGCCTTAGTTCCCTCCTCTGTAAAATGAGGATAATGCTACTTGTCTCTAAAGGGTTGTAAGGATTAAATTCAATATCATGTAGAGCAAATATCATATTAGAGCAATATTTGGCGTGTAGTAAGTACTTGATGTTTTTATTGCTAAGAAATAAGGACTGAAAGAGGTGTGTTAATGGATAAGAAATACAGAGAAACATGAGATTGATACATATATCCTCAACAAAAATGAAAGCTATCTGTAGACTGATGTTGGGAGAAAACCTTAGCCTGGGAGAGAAAATTGATAGAATGAGAATATTTCAAAGCAGAGTATTTAAATAAGAGGGCAAGACATGGTCTTTTAAGCAAACTTTATAATTGAGTATGAAATAAGAAAGGTGTTTAAACATAGTAATCAATTTTGGAAAGGAAAAGATGACGTTACAAGAGGAAAACGGCAGTGATAAATTGCATGATAGAAAGAAGCGAAGATACCTTTGCCTTTTAGGATTCATGGCAAGGAAAATGCCTTAGGAAGCTATTAAGAGCCATTCAAAGTACATTTGGAATAGATGTAGTTCAAGAGCCTAAAGAAATATCTATAGGAAAACATTGACAGGACGATAGGAAAGAAGGAAGCACTTAAGGATGGAGAAAAAGAAATAATGGTTTTTTTTTCACCAAAATATATTAGCTGCTTGAGTGCAGGGACGTTTATCTTCTTCTTTGACTTCTTGGTGCCCAGACCTTTGCTTGGCATGTATGAATGCATTACATTATTTAACAAATTTATGAGTGAATAAAATTAATGGATTAATGAAGGAACTAAGTTAATAAACAATTTTCATAAGGACTGGAAGGAAGTAGGTCTATATGAAATATGATTTAACTCTGAAGTGTAACACAATATGCTTATGGGCAACAGAAGAGAGTGAAATTTATCTTCAGGGAACAGAATTTAAAAATTCAGGAGTCAAGGAAGTCATGGGAGATATTTTCTCAGAATTACTCAGATAAAATTATGGAACAAAAAGTGAGAATGTTATTTCCTCCTGACAATTCGATTCAGGTGTTAAGGCTATAGAGGCAACAGCGGCTGATAGAAGTGTAATCCATCTGTGAGCAAAGGCAGAATATTTGCATAAGGGCATTACTCACCTCTGAACTTTATAGAGAACTGATGATTCCATGGAAATCCTTATAAGAGGTTCCCAGTGTGTTTTCTTTAAATGAGAAAAGACAAAAGCCGGTGAAACATGGTTCAGCTGCTTCCTGTTTCATATATGAAATGTCCTGGACATGGTCAGACCCAGGGTGTAAAATATTTGTGGGACTATTGTGGCGAAAACTAGGAGTAGGAGTTAGAAGAAGGAAAGAAAAATCTCTGTATCTGTTAGGAAAGAGGATCAAACTGACTACTTACTTAAAAATAGCAATGTTTTAGATAGACTAGTTACTTTTCATTAAGAAAACATATTAAAGAGCATAAAGGAATTTTTAAGGTAACATTCAGATTATTTCTAATTTGGGCAATACGCTTTATAAGGGCTTTGAACACAAAAGGCAGTTGGTGTTTCTAGTGCATTAGGAAAAGGTAAAGGTCATAAGAAGAGTCATCATTTAGCCTTCAGCTGTATGAATGAGCCATTGATACCCCATGAGAAATTAACTGGCAATTTTAAGAGCCCCATAGTATGCTAGTTTTCAAACTGCAGTCCTTTCTACTGGTGGCGCATTGTTCAGTTTTAAAAATCAATGGACTTTTCAGTTTTATATTTTTCTTCATAGCTTTTCTTGTCTTTGATATCAACTACCACTTATCTACTTGCAAGTGACAATAGAGGACAAAAAGACTAAACAGTAAATAGTAAACTGCATACATTCTTTCATTCAGTTGATAGATGGTGTCTACTGCCTGCTAGACAGGCTACTGCAGAACAAAACGGATGCCGTTCCTGTGTTCTAAACTTAGTGTAGCAGAGGTCTTACAGCTTTCTTGCTCTCAGAAATTTTGTAGAAATGTTGAAAATGTAGATCCCCAGATAGTAATCTGAGATGGTTTCTGTGAGCTGTGTGTGCTGGGCTGGGGATGGGAGATTGTGCAGATGTCTTTTCTGGGCAGAGCTGATCACAGAAGGATTTCCCAGAGTAAGAGGCGTGACCATGGAGAAGTGACGGATGGGAAGGGCTTGGGCTGGATGAAAGGGTTTGATTGGTGGTAAGGTAATGAAGAGAGGGTGGCAGACTCTTCTAGACAGAGGGAGAGCAAGTGTAAAGACTGTTCTAGACAGAGGCAGAGCAAGCGTGAAGACTGGCAACTCATGCCCTTGTTCTACTTGGTAGGCATCTCTGTCACTTACATTGTAACAAGCATGTACAGAACATCTACAAGCTAGACTCCACTTACCACTCATGATGAGCCTTGTTCCCAACCCAGAGAAGCTCATGGTTGGGCACATGTACCTAAACATGTGACTTAAGTGATTTAAAATAGTGAAATACTTGTTGATTACAAAAATACATATAACACATGTCAGCTGTAAGACATAAAATATATACCTCTCTCTTCACCTCCCAATTTAAAAAACTAGAACCTTAGCAGTGCAATTGAAGCTACCTGAATTTCCTAATTCCATCTGCATTCCCCTGGCTCTCCTACTGAGAGATCTTGATTTTTTTCATTTATTGTTCCCTGCTTTTTGAAAAAAAACTCTAAATATTTTTGGGCAGATTATTTGGGATTTCTTTTCTACACATTACATCCTCTATAAATGACCACTTGGTTTTTGCATTCTGTGCCTTGTTTCTGGTTTTAAATGTGATTTTTCTGATATTCAGCCACCATGATTTGCTGCAGTTTTTTCACAGACATTTTTTATCTGGTGAAGGACCTCTCTTTTTTGAGTACGCTATGAAGTATTTGGTTTTTTACTTATGAGTTTGTATAGAATTTGGCCAGATGATTTGTCTGCATATATTGATGATATATCCTTATTTTACCTTTAATATTTTGATGTGGTAAATTACATTTCATGATTTTTGTAGTGTTGCATGTCTGGCATAAAATCAACTTGGCCACGCTGTGTCTCTTGTGTTACTTTGGGCTGCTTCTTCCAAACAAGCCGTGCTGCAAAAGGGCAATATTTTATCCCTGCTCCTTTTAGAAGGAGGTTCAGATCCTACATTTACAGACTTGGGTCTTACCGTTCTAGAAACCTGGCAGGTACTGACCACTAAAGCAAACGTGGAGACGTTGGAGAGTTTCTGCAGTTCTCATTGTATTGGTCTCTGGTTCTTTACTCTTTTTGGAGGAGAAAATAGATAATCCCATGGCTTTGGAGGATGTGGCTCACCTTCCTAAATCCTTACCCCATAAATAAATACTCTTCTGAATTCACTAAAATACGTTTCCCTTTCCTCCCTTCATGATAGATCCACTTGATAAAAAATCTCCAAAGAATAAATAGGCAATTTGTATCACTAAAACTTGTTATTAAGGGAGGCATAGATTTACAGATTCCCTCCTGGACAAGGAAATATTTGGCCTCGTCCTGTGTTCACTCAGTAATTACTATGGGATTCTGCCCTTGTTGACAGCAGAGAAATGATCAAATTTTATTTTTTTTCAAATCTCTGAGAAATATACAAAGCTGTCATGGCTTAGTGTCAGCAATAAAAATTCTGGGGTCATTAGAATACAAAAAGCCTGTAAAAATTAGTGACCCTCACTTAAATCCCAGTTGTACTGTTTTTGGTGGAAGGTTTAGGACATCTAAGATGATTGAAGAATGAATAAAAGAAAAGACAAAACATAATAAGTAATCAGATTGGTTTTAGGTACTTTAAAAAATGTATATTGCTTGTCTCTACCAAGAAATGTTTGTAGATCTGTGTGGAAAAATATTTTTTTCTCAACAGTGTAAATTAAACAACATTAGAGGAAACTTGAAGAGATTTTTCTGTTCTATATATCAGATATTTGTTGTCTTAAATATTGTTTACAGTAGGATGTTATGATGAGTTAGAAGCATGCATTATTGTATAAGGATATCATTTTTATGACTAAAATACTATTTGAGCAGAATAAGATACTTTAAAGAAAATTATGTGAAATTATGACCTTTGTGCTCTGTTTTTATATAAGTCATGGCTGGACTAACATTTACATGTTTAAAAAATCTCATTGTATTTTATACCCAGTGAGTGGTAAATAAGTTTTTGATCACTGTATTTCCACAGCTAAGCTGGTGCCTAGCCAGTATTGTTTCCTCAATAAATATTTGAAAGGAACGAATGAATGAATTGAATAAATTGTGCAGCTTCTCACATATGTGTTTATGAGGTAATGTTACCTTGTCTCTGGTATTGATTTTACACATAATGCCCTTCCCAACCAGAGAAGTAGGTCATACTTACATCTTAGACAAAATATATCAGAAATGCCTTCATGAGTGTTTTCATCAAAATGGGAAAATGGTTGGCCATCATCCTCCATATGTTCTTTTCATACTGACAGTCTCCTTTTAAGTCACTTTTGACCTCATTCCAGCTAATTCCAATCCCATTAGGAATTTTCCATAGATTTTCTCCAGGCTTTTGTGGAGAAAAGCTCCACAGCAGAAATCAGGGGGCCAAGATTTCCAGTTTCTGTTCTGCAGAGGACCCCCTGGATGTGGTGTTGGAAAAGTTACTGCAGCTCTTGGCTCCACTCATTTATTGGACCAAATAATCTGTAGGGTGCTTTTCATTTTAGAATTCTGTGAGTCTAAAAGTAATTTATTAATGTATCTCTTTTCCAACAAATAATGAAAATAGGGCAATAAGGGAAAGAGAGAAGTAATTATGGGGTTTATCAGCCCATTGTCAGTGTATGAAAAAGGCATATGGACAGTGATAGCTAACCATTTTCAGAGACATCTCTAACACATGTGAATATTGATAGCATATCTAAAAACTACTGCAGTGGTTTTTCTGAATTAAAGAAGTACCGTTTTTGTCACTGGATTGAAGATGCCTGTTCTTTGTAAGTAGATCTTTTTCATCATTGTTATACTCACTGAAACCATTAAACGGTGCTATTAAGTTTATGTGCTTGTAAAGAAATGTCTGTTATTGAAAAAACCTGTGTCAGTTGCCAAGCTTGTTAGTAGTTTGATCTTCCACACACAGTTCTAAAATACCCAGATGATTTTCATCTGTTTGGTTGTTCCCATTTGTAGTTTTAGAATCCAGCACAGTTACAGCAGTAGTGAATAACTAGCACATTTTCAGGCATAGCAAGCACATTCATAATCAGAGATGTAGAAATGAGTATGTATAAAGGATCCCACATTCAGAGGTAGAAGATGTTACCTTTGAAAAAACAAAGATACTAGTTATTTTGTTTGATATATAATGAATGACTAGTTTGGCAATAAGAGAATTTGTAATAATTTTCAAAGATATTTTAAAGATTTGACTGGGTGTTTTTAACTGCTTGAATTGAGATCAATGTATTTTACTCACCGTTTCATGATTAAGCAACACATCATACCATCTATCTTTAGCATGGCTCTCTAATAGTGTGCAACATGTACTTTTGTCATTTTTAATTTAGGATGTTATTTTTTTTGTCCTAAATGACACCGAATGCTACTGTTTGCTAAGTAGTTTCTATGTGTTACGTTCTTTCTGGTATAGCAATTATTACCGATAAGGTATCCATAACTCATTTAATGAAGTTTCTTAAATGGCGAATTGCTGCTTTACGGGTATGGCAGACTTTAATGGAGGATTTGTTTTACTTTTATTTAATGGAAATAATTTCCTTTTCAGTTGACTGTCATCTTAAATCTCCTTTAAAATAAGTTACTATCCTCCCTTATTTAGTCTCATTTACAGACTTAGACCCACTGTCTCAGCGGTCCTTAGAGCCAGGTAGAATTTGCCAACACAAGTGAAGATGTTGAGAAAGTGAGTGAAGGTGAAGAGGAAGAGTCTTTGAATTGCAAGATTGTTTTTCCTTCCCCTTTATGTGAAATACATATGTGATTGCATAAATTAACAATAAGTAAAATTAAGCATGATTTATCATTCCTATTTCTGTTGCATCTCAGATTCCTTTGAAATCAATGATACTTCATGGAAATATCATCATTTTTATTTTGTAATCACATTGTGTGTTTTGGAATCTTTGTGTTATTTGTGCAAAAAGGGTAAAAGAATTTTTATAACAAGTGAATGGGGGGAATGCAGTTATTTTCTGATGCTTTTAGGAAGAACTGGATTCCGAGTCAATTTAGAAAAATATTTCTGAATTGATGCCAGATTTTGCTTATATTCTGTTTATATTCAGGTTCTTCATTTTGTAACAAGCTAAGTGGAGAAAGAGAGCCTCAGTATCAATAAACTTCATTCTTTACATCCACTCTTGATACAGTTATCTCTGTCTTCCTGAAATTCCTATAGAAGAAGTGTGCATGATGATTGAAGCTTGTGTTGTAAGTAACCTTCAACCTTTCAGCCAGGACAGGCCTTCACTTCCAGAAAGGACAATGCAAGCCTCAGAGATGGGTATTTATTCTACTCCCCAAAACCTAAAATGCAATTTTAAAAAAATCTGCTAAACTACAATAAAATTTTCTTTAAGTTAAAAAAAAAAAAGATATACAGAGAAGTTTTAAACCATCCATGCTCACTGTTCAGCTGAGCTTTATTATCTGGCTCAAATACCTCCTATGAGAGTTCTCTCATTGTCCTCTACTGCTAAGTACACTCTTGGAGCAAGTCTGAATACCAGATTCTACGGGAGTTCAGAGTAGGTAACAAAGATACTTTTTTCCTCAAGGAAAAACTAGTTTTTAGTCTCTCTTGTGTAGTAAAATTTTATACCCTGAAGACAGTATTTAGGTCATCTACTTGTAATTAGACTACTTTGTCTTCTAGACAAAATAATCTAAATATTAGCTTTATTCTAGGTCTATGGCTAATCCTTTAAACATTTGGTTTAAATGACCTCATTTGATATTCTCCAAGTTCTCCAGCTCTGTCTCACGTTGACCCCAATTGAGTTACACTCAGCCATGTGTTCCTCTGGCTTCTATGTGGTCTAGCTGTTATCTCCTAAGAGTTAAGCAGATTTTTATAAATTCTCATTAAAAAAACACCCACCAGAGGTTAAATCCTTTATTTTACATGTATAGTATTTAATATAAGTGATAAACGTTGGGGTTTGTGTATCTGCCTCTCTCTGATTTGTAGAGAGAAACCACTATCAATTTATAGTCCCTTTTTTATCATCTAATAATTCCAGTAATGATAGAAAATATGGCGAGCTCATCCTAGTCCTGGTGCTCGTATGTGTGCATTTTGTGTGTGCATGCCCATACAGAAGAGTGTAAATTAGTCTGCCAATATTTGATAAATGCTTATTATGGGAATGATTAAGACAAAATCTCTGGCTTAGTTGGTAAGGCAGGGGTATTAAAAAGAAAAAGGGCCATAATAAACTGTGTTATGCACTGAGGAGTGAACTGGGAATGTAATATTTGAGCTGAAGCTTGCAGGATCAATTGTACTTCAGCCGACAGAGAAAGTGGGACAAGTCATGTTGAGAGCTGGTTCTTTAGGAAAATTATAATTGGTTGCAAATGTCAGCTGCATCTGGAGACAGGGCTGAACAGATGATTGAGAAAAGCTGGCCTTAGGAGCTGAAACCACGGAGAAGAAAGAGCCGTTATTTTAAGTGATTCATGTGTTAGTTTAGACCGTAAACAGTGTGGCAATTGGATTGGAGGCTGGTGAGAAAGGAAGCAGTCTGGGAAGCAGATATGGAGGTTAACTTGGTAGTCCAGGTAACTTGCATGAAGACCTTGGATTAGGCAATGGAAGTGGAGATGAAAGGAGGTGTGTTGACTCCAAATAATTGGTGACCAGTTGAATGTGGGCAATAAAAAAAGGCAAAAGTTGAGTGTCTTTGGTTATTCTAGCTTGGGCTTCTGAGTGTGGAAGAGATAAGCTTAGAGGAGGCGAGGGTAGGGAGACAGACAGAAAGGAAGGAGTATCCAGATGATTTTGGAATTTGACTTGCCAATGTACTTGTAGGAAGAGACTAGAAGTCTTATTTTTTACACAGTACATATCTATTAATGAGAAAATGAGACTACAGGTTTGGTCTTGAGCTCAGGAGAGAGATTGGAGGTAGAAATGGAGCTTGATGGCTGAAATCATCAAGAGGCCATGTGCTGTGCGAATGTAAGTGTGTAGATGGATCCTGCCAGGAGTAAGGGATGGTGAGAAGATGGGAAGTTTAAGTGTGAGGGGGAAGAGCCTTAGAAACCAAGGAAACATGTTGAGAGTAAATGTCTTGTGCCACAGAAATGGAAAATTGACAAGATGATTGGATACCTAAATTAGGGCAATTTCATGGAGTCATCAGTGTCCAAAGCTAGATGCTAGTGACTTTGGAAGCAAATTGGGGACAGGTAAATAACTAGTGTTTACTGATACCTGTTATGCTACACACATTTTATTAGGTACTTGTTGGTTTTCCTGTTTAATTCTCATGTGAACTCTGTGAAGTGAGTATTTTGCACATAAGAATTTGAGACTTAAGTGTTTTTCTAGACTGCACAACTAATAGTACCAAAATTTAATTTCCAGTTCATTATTACTTTTAAATTGGTCTATGACTGTGATTAGACAGGTAGGATTGATTATTATTTGTTAATAAAGTACATATGACTTATGAAAGAAAACTTATCTGTACTCTATGCAGTAGTAGCACAAAAATTCCCACTCCAGTATTACTAATGTTATCATCATATAATTGGTAGCAACATAGCAGTAAACCAAAAAATACATATAATAAAGTATATTATAGGCACCAGGAATCAGATCTCTTGTGATGAAGGCAAGGATATGCACACATATACTACATAAAAACACAAGAGGGGCTTTATCTTAAGGCAAATCTGATAGCTATGAAGGAATTTAGGTACTGTATGAGACATGAAACTTGATAAACAAAATATTTTATTCAGAATATATTAACAAAGCTTTACCCTTTTTACATGTGCGTCACTGAGTCATTAGGACCGGTCAGAATTTGGTAGTGTTCTGATCATAGTCATAAGTGTGTAAGAAGGCATTGGTTAAGCCAACTATTGTAACTTCTCAACTAAGGTCTAATAATTGGTATCTAATCAATGTGTAAGTCCCAGTCAGTGACTAATAATAAAATAATTAACAGTCAATGGTAAAATAACATGATGCCTGCAATAGTAAATAATATGAAAGGGCATTATACCTATTATAAACTTGTCCATAGTTTGTAGAAAAGGTGATAAGGCCTGAGCGTTTTAGTCAACCTATGCAAATAATAGAAAAGTGGAAACTTCTGTAAGAATGTGGTTTCTATCTTATGCGGCTTTTTGTCCTAGAGGTTTCGAAGCTTTAAAGCTGCTTCTTGGTGATGTGATATGGTGTCCAAGGAAAGGGAGAAGCCATGGGCATTCCAGACTTGGCATTCTAGTTGATTGAAAAAAATTTATTTGATTGTTGTTAAAAAGCAATAGAAAACAAGTTGTAAAGGTAAAGACACTAGGGATCATTACGGAAGTATATAGGAATAATTTCAAAGAGAAAAATTAAAGTTGCAAGTGAGGGGCTAGTACATGGTGAAGTTCGCTTTCTATATGAAAATGAAGGGATTCTTTTCTTTTGGAAATTCATTGATAAACTGCATTTATTTTTCTACCCACAAAATGCAAATTGACTGCTGTTTGGAATCTGACAAGTGAATTTGCACTTAGACATCAAATCTTTTAAAAATTTTTGGCTGGTTTTCTTCTTGGGGTTTAGGATGGACACTTGAACTTTTTTTTTTCCTTTTTCTTTGATGAGATTCCAGTCATGTTTTAGTTTATATCATAGCAAAGAGGTTTTAAATGACCTCTTTATGAATGCAGTTGCTACTGCTTCCATTCGCATTTCCCTTGATCTCAGCATGGCTTTTGACACTGTCAACCGTGCTATCATTTCAGAGTGCTTGAGGGAATTTTCATCCTTAAACACTCAATTTTACATCAGAATAACACTTGAAAAGCACAGTTTTGTAGGCAAATATTTTATCTAAATGGTTTTTTCAAGAATACTGAGAATTCTACTTAGTTAAAACAATAGCATATAGAGGTCTGATTATTTTAGCTTCGGAGAGATTTTCCATTTTATCCAGCTACCAGGAGCCGTTTTAAAGATATTTTGCCTTTGGTCTGTTTGGTTTTCCATGAGCATGGGTGGCTTCGTGCATGAGTAGTCACCTCTGCCTACTGAAGTGGGCAACAAGATGGACTCATGGAGCTTTGTTTTGAATTAGAAGTTGCTGTATAGCTGTGGTGTGTTGCTGGTATGAAATTGGTGATTTCTGTACCTGATACCCTATTGTTGTATTTACCTGTTAGCTCTTTTTATTATTATTATACTTTAAGTTCTGAGGTACGTGTGCAAAACGTGCAGGTGTGTTACATAGGTATACACATGCCATGGTGGTTTGCTGCATCTATCACACCATCATCTACATTAGGTATTTCTCCTAATGTTAACTTTCACCATCTCCCCACCCCCTGCTATCCCTCCCCTAGCTCCCCACCCCGCAACAAGTCCCAGCATGTGATGTTCCCCTCCCTATGTCCATGTGTTCTCATTGTTCAACACCCACTTATAAGTGAGAACATGCGGTGTTTGGTTTTCTGTTCCTGTGTTAGTTTGCTGAGAATGATGGTTTCCAGCTTTATCCATGTCCCTGCAAAGGACATGAACTCATCCTTTTTTATGGCTGCATAGTATTCCATGGTATATATGTGCCATATTTTCTTTATCCAGCCTGTCATTGATGGGCACTTGGGTTGGTTCCAAGTCTTTGTTGTTGCTGGCAGTGCCGCTATAAACATACATGTGCATGTGTCTTTATAATAGAATGATTTATAGTCCTTTGGGTATTTACCCAGTAATGGGATTGCTGGGTCAAATGGTATGGTGATGATTAAAAAGTCAGGATACAACAGATGCTGGAGAGGATGTGGAAAAATAGGAATGCTTTTACACTGTTTGTGGGAGTGTAAATTAGTTCAAACATTGTGGAAGACTGTGTGGCGATTCCTTAAGGATTTAGAAATAGAAATACCTGTTAGATCTTAGTATAGATAATGCCATTTCTAAACTTTCTTCTAGTGAATGTGCTGAAAGACTGATTTTTCTTTCTCATAATATGGTGGTTAAAGGAGAGGCATTCACAGGTACAGTCTGGATTTCAGCTGTAGAACACTCCAACTTTTAATTTCAGTGTTGCCACATAAACAGAGCTCTTAGTCCAAGATTATTGGTTATAAAGCTGGTGCCAGCTTTTGTCCTTTCAGTGTCCTTTCTTTGCATATTATGCCAAGCCAATTATTAAGACTTAACAAATGTCATTTGAAAAATATAACTATTCCTTACTCTTCCTGTAACCCTGTCTAATGTGAAAGTCTGGACTTCACTTTTAATTGTTTCTAGACTCCATAGCTATTTTACTCAGCTGGTTGTTAGGCCAGCAACCCTTTTCTAAGCAATCCCTGAAGTTATAGGTACAAGTAAAAGTGAGGAGAACTTACTCATAAACTCTAACATCCCAATGTTGACCTTTCAGCAAACGAAGAGATAATGGTTATAGTAGCTGGTAAAGGAGGGATTCTGAGTAGATTTCCTGACGTCATTTTGAAATATGTTTCTTCTTGGCCACTATACTGTTTGAAACTCATCACTACAGGTTTCAGTTAGAGCACTATACATTTTCAGTAATGGGAGAGAATTTTTTATTAAAAATAAGACATTCAGTGCATTTTAACATAAAATATTTTATTAATCATTTCTGTGCCAAAATTGCATATTTCTTTGTAAGAAAACTTCAACATTTTATAATAAGTCAAAAAAGCAGAACAGCTTTTTGCAGTTCTGATTATGAAAAGGAAATGTGATTATTTTGGATTTGGGTCATTGATTACAAACATAGCAGTCTGAATTTTTCAAAGAGGGAAAAACAGTTCTGAGAAATTTCCCTTTTGACTCTCTTGGATTTCTGAAGAAGAAATAAGGGAAGGAAAAGAACAAAAGAAACAATAAAATACTGGCATTGGAGTGGGTCAGGGTTAAATAATGTTAAAATGAATGAGCACAGCCAGTTCCAGCAGGCAATGCTGTATTGAAAGGAAATGATTGGTAGTCCATCCCCTTAGATTCTGGACGGAAGTGGAGGGCACTTTTACAGGGAAATAGACCTCATGTCGTTGGATTGGATCCAAAATGGTTTTCTGCTGGACACAATAGGTTGTCTTATGCAATAAAGGCAGCGCAAGTAGACGTGGTATAAGTGGACCTAAAGGCTGTGGCCATTCATGTGCAATAACTACCTTTTTAAAATGAAAAGTTCTTCGGCTCTGAAAAAACACAAAACCCTTGTCCATGATAACCTTTAACACATTGGTAATACAGGCTATGTATGATCAGTTCTATATAGTTTTCTAAAATTTCGGACTGCTGTAATAATGATAGTAATTCAGTTTTATTTAATCCCTTCAGCCACTTTAGTAAGTGATAGGATCCCCATTTTACAAATGAAGGAACTGAGACCCTGGGGTGGTGAAAATCACCTCAGGTCTTATAGCTAATCAACAGCAGACCTGAGATGGGAACTCAGTGAGGCTTACCTCAAAGTCTGTGCTGTGCAGCTTACTTTCTCCAATTGTCACATAACCTCTTAAGTCTCAGGCACTTCTTGATGTAGGTACTCGCAAGGTTTACTTTTTAGCTGTTGTCTTTGCAGTACAACAGCAAAAGCCTTTGCATCTGGGATTATAAACTTTGTATATCTGTTACAAAGATGATGAGAGCAATTTACCAACACCACTTTTGCCTGATCTGTGGAAGGAGGCAGTTTTAATTCATCGATTTAAATTTGTGGTATTATGCTCCTGAAGAAGCAGGCTTAAATTTATAGAAATTTCCCTTTATTTTTCTTCATGGCCATTGATTAAAAGTAAAATGAATGAATATGCCAAAACTTCTTGGCTTTTTCTGTTCTCTTGAAAAATTTTAAGAAGTAATGGAAGCTCAGTGTAATCAATGCAAAAAAAAAAGAGCAAGCTGTTAAATATTATGAAGAATTATTTGCTGGAAGAATGCAAGAGAAAATTCAACTGTATAGCTGCTAAAGTAGCACATTATATGTAAAATGTAGACTGAAGTAAGAAACATAATTGAATTAGCATGAGGACATTAAGTGATAAAATGAATGTTTTTATTGACTAAGGGTGAGTAGTTGGACTATTATAGTGAAAATCTCAATCAAGGCGTCTGAGATATTTAAGACTTAAATGTGACTTTGATGTAGCCTCTGGCAGCATCTGAGGAGTTTCAAGACAAAACTGAATCATTTACATGGCATCTTATTACTAAATAAATTTTGTTTGATTCACCATCAACACAGATTGTTATTTTTTTTCTTAAAGCAAGCAATCCAGCAGGATTTGTAACGTATCTGTTGGATTTTTAAAAGGCTGTTATAATTGGTAATATTTTAAATGAAGTAGAGATTTCAAAGTCAATATATGTGTGAGTACGAATGGGTGTATATACACATCAACCAGATTTTTGCTGTTTGTGTCTTCAGCTAATATAAAGATTAGTGGAAATTGTAACAATTAAACAATGAGTAAAGCCTAATATATGTTACATATTATAAGAATTAAGCCAGAATTTATGATACTGTCAATAATTTCTGGTGTTAATTTAAATTTAACATCTCAAGAATGGCCCAGTATCTTTGTCATGTTAGCTGGCCAACATGAAAATGTATGTGTTTGTAGATCTATTTGGCTAACATTTATAAGTCCCCAGTTTGGGAAATCTGTTAAGCTAGATTTAAATATGAAATTCTGTTGTGAAATAGACTAGGGATTCTCAATAGTTTTTTGGGAGAAAGGGTACAGCTTTCTGAACAGAATTATCTGGTATGTGTAGAGGGTTTTTAAAATAAAAGCTCTCCTGCTTTTCCCAAAAATGAGGGGTGGTGGAACATCTTTCTCATTTACTTGTGGAGAATTGGACATAATCTTTTACTTTCTTGGTGGGAATTTGTAATATCATCTTTAGGGTTTTGGTAATCAGTGAACAAGACTGACACATTTCAATCATCCTTTACTGTAACTGCCTACCACAGGTCATTAAATATAGTAGTCATACATAATTATTACTTGAATATATATAAAGCTATAAGCTAAGCATAAAACTGTTTTAAAGGATTGTTTTAATTCTTCTTTGAGGTTAGAAGCATACTTGAAAAGAGTCATTGGTTTAATGAAATAAGGATGGAAGAAAAGTATATCCATGCCCCAGCAGCATGCTTGGTCAACTCTGATTCCATTGTGCTTTCTTTCTGTCCAGAGAGATACAAAACATCCATGGGTTTATGTATAAATAGAGTCTTCCAATAATTTTTTCATCAATTCCAAATCTGAGGAAATAAAATGGTAGCTCGTGAAGGGGGAATGAGACCGGGTTCCAGTGATCTCAGGTGTGCTGTAAATTTAAATCAAAATGCTGAACTCAATATGTGAAAATTCATAAGAAATTCTGCAATTCGACATAAAAGCAATGGGGCTTCTTTGAGCTACAGGGTGATATACTGCTTGACATGAAACATAACCTGACTTCAAGGCTCTTGGACAGTATTTTCTTAGAATATAGTCTGTCTTGGCAAGGAAAGAGGCAGAGGAAGAAAAACCTGGGTGCATTTTTCAATACTACTTTATCATTAAACATTAGCCCTGGAGGATATACTCCATTAGGTAAGTAGAGTATATTCAGTTAAGCTGTGGTTGCAAAAGTTTCTTCATGACAGAGGCTTTTTCTTCTCTTAAATTCCTATGGGAATATTGTGACTTACTCCCATTGGTTGGGAACTTAAACTTGGGTATCTGTCTAGGTGAGTAATATTTCCTGTTTAGTATATCACAACAGTCTTTTAATTACCTCCAGTGAGGATCATGAATAGCTCGTGAAGCATATATAACCGTCAGATAAAACTGAGCATCCAACTATGGCATTTTGAGACTGTTCACATTTGTTACCATCACTTGCCCTTTCTGCCACCCAGCTATCATCTGTGTGCACATTGGCTTCCTAGTGTTCCATTGCACCAAAACCCATACCATTCAATCAGTTTTTTTCTGGATTGGGCTTTTTATTCACCACGTTGTTACGTCCAAAATTACAAATAGTGGCACTGTTTACAGTGGCAAAGACCTGGAACCAACCCAAGTGTCCATCGATGATAGACTGGACAGGGAAAATGTGGCACATATACACCATGGAATACTATGCAGCCATAAAAATGATGAGTTTGTGTCCTTTGTAGGGACATGGATGAATCTGGAAACCACCATTCTCAGCAAACTGACATAAGAACAGAAAATCAAACACCGCATGTTCTCACTCATAGGTGGGTTTTGAACAATGAGAACACATGGACACAGGGAGGGGAGCATCACAATCTGGGGTCTGTTTGGGGGGACTATGGGAGGGACAGTGGGGGAGGTTGGGGAGGTTTAACATGGGGAGAAATGCCAGATATAGGTGACGGGGGGATGGAGGCAGCAAACCACATTGCCATGTACGTACCTATGCAACAATCCTGCATGATCTGCACATGTACCCCAGAACCTGAAGTACAATAAAATATATATATATACACATATATATACACACACATATATGTATGTATATATGTATGTGTATGTATATGTATGTATATATATGTGTATATATGTGTGTATATGTATGTGTATATATATGTATATATGTATGTGTGTATGTGTATATATATATTTATATATATTTTTTTATATATTTATATATATATATATATATATATATATATATATATATATAAAAGAGTTTAATGGTTTTCTTCACATATTAATTTTAACTTGCCAAGAGGAGGGGTGGGAATCTTATATCATTGGAGTGCATTGGTGGTAGGGTGAATTGAGAAGATGTGGACAGGGGTAGAGGATGTGGTTTCTTAAATTATTTCTAAGCCCTGTATATGTTGGCATATTAAAGAATTGAATTCCTCAGTCTTTCTCCCCCTGACAATTTGTTTTATATTATGCTTCTGTTCTGATTACAAGCTCTGTACAATACTCCACAGTCCAGAATGGTAGCCATTAGCTCTATGTGTCTCTTTAAATTTTAATTAGTAACATGAAATAAAATTAAAAATATGTTTCCTTAGTTGTACTAGCCTCATTTCAAGTGCTTAATGGCCACATGGGGCTAGTGGCTACTATAATAAGCAGCACAGATCGTAGAACACTTCCATTATCACAGAAAGTTCTACTGCACAACAGTAATTGAATGTATTCTCAGATTTCCACATGCTTTTCCTGGCTTTACTCGCCCTCTTGGCTTTCCAGTCCTATAATACTCTGCCTGCATGATTTTCTTTTTAAGAGAAAGAGTTGGTGAATTTAAGTGATTTTCATTTCTTCAGGACACTCTGCATGTTGTTCGCTGTCAGTGCTCCTTCTTAATAATTACAGTAGTACTTCCTTATTCTGAATATATATTAAAACATTTTTCAGTAGGCCTATGATGAAGTGTACTTTCACCACTCCTCTTTGGTGGTGGGGTTGATACCTTGGTTTTAATTCATAGAAACACCACTGCAGCACAGTAAATTATATTGAAATAAGTGTGGCATATCATGACATAAATATTCCCTGAAAATGAGGAAAAACAAGTTTGACATTCAGGTGGCTAATACATCATTCAGATATTGGGAAATGGATTGCACTCTTGTTGACAGAAAGTAAGGGGATAGAAGATGATTTCAGTAATATGTAAGTAGGGAAAAGAAAACAGAAAAAATAGTAACTATTTTGAGCTTATTTTGCTATTTATAGGGGTGAAAATGTGGAACATGAGCCGGTGACCATTGTGTAAATGGGTTATCCTCTCCTGTTACTCTCTGGCCCGTGTGTCTTCTTTCTTTCTAGAAGTATTGGTGTTGACAGTATTTATCTCTGTTCTTCTGTGGATTTTCTCATTTGCATTGCATTCCTTTATTAAATTCATGCATCCTCCACCATGTCATTTCCCTTTCATGGTTCAGTTTTGTTTTGCTTTTCCCATCAACGCAGGATTATAATTCTTAGCGCTCAAGTGCATTGGATATTCAATAGAGAAGAATCACTAAAAAGTCTTAACATAAAGTATCAGAAATTCCTCCTTTTCCTGCTATATAACAGCAGAGAAAACAGCAAACGGTATAGCAATAACTGAGAAGTGTTCTGGGAGTGGGTAGAAGGGTCAAGAAAGTTATCATTGGCTGCATTTGGAAGTGAATGATGGAATTAAAAAAGCCTATTGACTATGGCCAAACATAATGGGGAAATCCTAAAACTGCTTGGTATCAGTACATCAATTCAAAAAGCAATCTGTATGTTTGCCTCTTCTTTGCTTTTGGACAAACAATGGTGGAACATCAGGGCACCCTCCCAGAAGAAGTAATTTCTCAACACTTTGTGGTATGTGGGATGCCATCATAATTTAATCATATTGATACCAAAACTGTACAATGGAATGCATTGTGAGACAGTGATTGACACCTGTAGTCACTTATTATTTTGTCAAGAATTTGACATGCCAATCAATTGCGTGAGCAATGTATGCTTGCTTGAAATTGATCATGAAGCACCTCTGTTAAGCATCTTGATGTTTTCTGATAATGTAGGTCACTGCTGGGCTTTAGAGCTTTCACTCTTGCTTCAGTTTTGTTACTAGGGGGGAAATGACGATGGGTGTGAGCTCTTGAAAACATTTCACAGCAGACTAGTTTTAGAATGGAATCCAAAGTGAACTCGCACACTGGCCTCATTTATCTAGTTACTTCCTCCATGATCATCAAAATAAAATGAGCCTACTATGGAGATTTTTAAAAGTACAGACAAATATAAAGATGAAAATAGATAATTGTATGAATCACAGTAGCTACTATTTAGAATTTGGAGCTATTTCTTTACAGTCTTTCAAAATTAAGTATGCTTTGGTAAACTGATTTTTAAAAATTACTTTGTTAGCATATCTCATATCACTAAATATTTTAAAACATTTTAAGAGTATACAGTACATATATAGATACATTATAATTTAATCCTCTATGATTAGATATTTAGATGGTTTCTTATGTGTTTGATATTATAAATATACTTGTGATGAACATTTTTGCATAAATTCTGTATAAATCTTTACATTTCTTGAGATTGTAATATGAGAGAATACAATTGGGATGAAGATATGTACATCCAAAGGCATCTGATATGTATCGATAGATTGCTTCCCAACAAGTGTGTCATCACGTTTCTAGCAGTGTGTGAGAATGATAGCGTTTCACCACACTTTTGTCAACACTAGTAGAGAGTTTTGGACATTTGTTAATTTGATAGTAAAAATTAGTATTCCATTGAAAATCACATAAGTTAAGGTTAAATAATTTATATTTTTATCACATATTTCTTTTGCCATTCAATGGGCTCCACCTACTTTTATATTAGAACTTTAGTGTTTTTAATTAATTGCTGTGAACTGGTTATTAAGGCTGTAACATTTTTAACCTTAGTACTTTGTGCAGTTTTACTTTTGTTCCTTAATGGTTTTTATGTTAATTTATGTATTTTTTATTTATTTATTTTTTACTAAAATCTGTCAACTCTTTCTTTTGGAATTTTTTTCAGTACTTGATACTTATAAATGAATACTTTCTTACCCAAACACAGCACATACGCTAACATTTTTTAGCCTTAACTGCTATAGTGCTGAAGTTACGTTGGCATCTAATAAATGTGAGTCTGATGCTAGCTCTTAATAAAGTATGTGGCATATCGTGGGTTCTAAAAAGATAACTGAAAATACTGAATGATTTCATGCCCTATACTAGGATCCAGGCCTTTTTTTTCTGTGCCATAGGTCAGTGTTTGTATTCAAATCATCCTGCTTTAATTGCCATATTTCTTGTTAGTCTCTGGTAAGAAAAAAAACTTTGTCCTACTTCTCTAAATTTTTGTTGAAATCTTGACATATTAATTTCTTCAAGTAAGCTTTTGCATCTTTTGTTAAGGAATATCCCTTTGAACTTTTTATTGGGGTATGGAAAGGACTGCTATTTCTACAGTATTCTATCTTTCCATTGAGGAATATGACACATATCTGTATTTGTTCATATATTTCTTTATGTCCTGGAGAAAAATTTGGCAGTTCTCTTGATTTCAATGTAAACACCTCTTAGTGGTGGCTTATGCCTGTAATCCCAACACTTTGGGAGGCTGAGGCAGGTGGATCACCTGAGGTCAGGAGTTCAAGACCAGCCTGGCCAACATGGTGAAACCCTGTCTCTACTAAAAAACTGCAAAAAATTAGCTAGGCATGGTCACTAGCACCTGTAATCCCAGCTACTCTAGAGACTGAGGCAAGCAAATCTCTTAAACCTGGAAGGCAGAGGTTGCGGTGAGCCGAGATCACGCCATTGTATTCCAGCCTGGGCAATAAGAGCAAAACTCTATCTCAAAAAAAAAAAAAAAAAGAAAAGAAAAAGAAATGCCTCTTAAATCATTAAGATTTTAAGATAATTATGTTTTTTGCCACTTAGAGTTTATAAGGTTAAAAAAAAGAATCTGGCCGGGTGTGCTGGCTCACGCCGGTAATCCCAGCCCTTTAGGAAGCTGAGGCAGGTGAATCAGGAGGTCAGGAGATCGAGACCATCCTGGCTAACATGGTGAAACACCATCTCTACTAAAAATACAAAAAATTAGCTGGACGTGGTGGCAGGTGCCTGTAGTCCCAGCTACTTGGGAGACTGAGGCAGGAGAATCGCTTGAACCCAGGAGGCGGAGGTTGCAGTGAGCCGAGTTCGTGTCACTGCACTCCAGCCTGGGACACAGAGCAAGACTCCGTCTCAAAAAAACAAACAACAACAAAAAAGTATCTTTCTGTTCTCTATTTAGCTTTTCAGCCTTTTAATAAAACCTACTATTGTTTGTAATTGAAGTGAAATTTACGAAACGTAAAATTAACCATTTTATGGTGAACAATTTAGTGGCGTTAATGTACTCACAATGTTGTACAAATAACACCTCTATCTAGTTCTAAAACATGTTTATCACCCCAAAAAAGAAACCTCATACCCATTAAATATTTACTTCCTGTCTCCTCTGCCCTACCCACTGGCAACCACAAGTCTGTGCTCTTTGTGGATTTACTTATTCTGGATGTTTCCTATAAATGGAATCATATAATATGTGGCCTTCTGTGTCTAGTTTCTTTCACTGAGCATAATGCTTTTGAAGTTCATCCATGTCAAAGCATGAATCAGAACCTCATTCCTTTTTATGGTTGAATAGTATTCCATTGTGTGAATATAATATAATGTCAACATTTCAATCTTTCAGTCCTTGCATACTGCAGCATCTTTATAATTCTCATTCATTTCCCAGTGTCCTGAAATACATCTTCATGTAATGATTATTGTATTTGTTGAGACAGAGTCTCCCTCTGTCATCCAGACAGGAATGCAGTGACATGCTCATGGCTCATTAGAGCCTTGAACTTCTGGGCTCAGCGATCTTCCTGGTTCAGCCTTCTGAGTAGTTAGGCCTACAAGTGTGCACCAAAACACCCAGCTAATTCATTTTTTATTTTTTGATTTTTGTAGAGGCAGGGATCTTGCTGCATTGCTCAGGGTGGTCTTGAACTCCTGGCCTCAAGCGATCCTCCTATCTTGGCCTCCCGAAGTGCTGGGATTATAGGTGTGAGCCACAACACCTAGCTTTCATATGATTTTAAAAATGATTTATGTGTTAGATTTTCTGGGTCCTTGAATATTTTATCTATTATAGTTATCATACTTGAATTACAACTTGGCTTGTTACAAAATTTTTGGCTTATAAACATTTCCCTCTTAATTAAATCATTGAAAATTTGGTTCTTTTTTCTCTCTCATGACATTTAAGTTACAGGGGAGATATTTGATGCCAACCAGAATTTTGTTTCTTTGAAGATAAGCTGGTTTATTTTACAGAGAGGTTTGTAGTTCACTTACCACCCCTTGGGCCTTGTATTGAAAACCTTTACCCAGAATACATACATATATATATATATATATATATATATATATATATATATAGAAAATAATGAATGTGTATGTATATGAGAATTTTTCTTTTAGCACGTAGGAATGCCATTCTTTTCCAGTTCCTAAAAAAGTCCAAAAGGATATTTGTTAAGTTGACAAGAGAAAACCTGGAAGAAATGATAGGCCACAATTTCAAAGGAAAGTGAGAAAGTTAGGAAATCTTTGTGTGGAAAGATTTTGTCCTAATCCTCCTTTCTAACTTTCCTTTGAAATATCCTGTTGGATTTTTCTGAACCTAGGATGGCACTGGGCACATGATAACACTCAACAATTACGTTTCTTTCTTAGTATTCATTCCTGGAGGCTAAGTTATGAAGAAGACGCAATCCCTGCTCTCAAGGAACTCAGAATTTAGGAGAACATGTAGAAGAGAAAAACAACAGTAGTAATGCTCTATAATAAAAGACTGTTCTGGAAAGGCTAACGTGCTTTATCTTACTCACCTTTGCAGTACAGTGCCTAGCACAGTTTCAGACCCCTAAACACACCTTAGCTGTGGTCAAATGAATGAATTACTCTGTAAATACTGAGATGCATAAAGGGATAATGTCCAAGATAAAGGTTTACTAAAGGGCAAGAGGAGTACAGAAGAGGGCCTAACTCCATCAGGAAAGATGTTTAAGTAGAACTTACGCTTCAGCTGAAGTTTTTTTGCCTCCCTGTTTCCTTTGTAAATTGGATTAAATTTTTGCTCTACCAAGGGACTTGATATTTCAAGGAACCTTGCTACATATCTTTTCTGTAAAGTGAAATCTTTTGTAATGCAAATAATCACTTCCTAATTTATATGTGGAGCAAGTTGAGATTTTTGTATGTCAGGTTTTCTTTTCTTTTCGTTTTTAAAGATGGGCACAATGGTCTATCTTTGCAATAAGTAAAAACAACCTTACAGTAATTGAATGAAAAATTATTGATTGAATTTAATCTGCGTTTTTTTCTTCCGCATCCTATAAAGAATAAAAAAGCTATTTTAAAGGTAAAAATGCCCTTGCTGAAGTGAATAAAGAAGACATGTTTGTGTAGGTTTTTTTTTTTTTTTTGATATGGAGTCTAGCTTTATGGCCTAGGTTGGAGTGTAGTGGCACGATCTCAGCTCACTGCAACCTCTGCCTCCTGCGTTTAAGCAGTTCTCCTGCCTCAGCCTCCCGAGCACTGAGATTATAGGCATGTGCCACCATGCCCAGCTAATTTTTTGTATTTTTAGTAGAGACTGGGTTTCACCATGCTGGCCAGGCTGGTCTTGAACTCCTGACCTCATGATCTACTCTCGACCTCCCAAGGTGCAGGGATTACAGGCATGAGCCACTGCTCCTGGCCGTTTGTGTAGTTTTGATGGGAAGTTAAGGCTTTCTTTCTAGTTAAATAATCAGCTGTTCTTTATAGGTCACTTCTTTAAGACTCCATTTCCCCATATGCAAAATGTGGGATTCAGAAAGAGTGTTTCTTAGTTCTGTTGCTGCTCTAAAATTTTCTGAAAGGAAAATAAAACGATTAATGATGAACTTGTTTTATATCTATAATAGTAAACTACAAATAGCCAATATGCTAGGAGATAAAAATAAAAATGACTCTCAATGTTTAGTTTAAGATCAAGAAGTTTGTATTAAAAAAAAAAACTATGCACAGTCATGTGTATTTTAGACCTTTAGAAGATACCAGCCAATTATTAGAAGATGAAAATTATATAGCCAATAAAAAAGTCATTATAAACACAGTAAGAAAATTTTCACTTCAGTATTCTTATATTGAAAGAAAGCTTGTGTACATACACACATTAAATAAATTCCAATTCAAATTTGGGCCATAATATAAGAATATATTCAGTCACACCAAATAGAAAGACTCAAAGTCTTCAAGAAACAAATAGAATTGAAACAAATGAGGGAAGGTTCACCTGGTATTAATCTCCTGCCCTTGCCACTTTTCTTCTCTGAAGCCTATTTACAGTAATATAAGTAACCACAGGGTGCAACTCATCCTGAGTGCACGGTTAAATTTTGTTCCAATATTAAATGCTTTTAGCAAAAATGAGACTTTATGTTAAGCAAAATTTTAATTTTATGTTAGATACTGATTTTGGGAGATTCATCTGTTATCTCATTTCTGCTGCCTAGAAATGTATTAACCCAAGGAACAATGAATATATAAAAATATTATATTACCTAGTTATTCATATTATATATTATGAGCCAGCATTTCAAACTATTTTGATGTATCGATAATACCTTAGAAATGCCCTGTCCATTATGGTAGCTACAGGCCACATGTTCTTATTGACTGCTTAATATGTCGCTAGGATGTGCTGTAAAGATACACACTGGATTTCAGAGTTTTTTAAAAAGAATATGAAATGTCTCCTGAAAAGTTTTGTATTCTTTATTGTAATGACAATATTTTGGACAGATTGGGCTAAGTAAAATATGTTTTCAAAGTTAAGCTCAACTGAAAAAAATTTAAATGTAGATGCTAGAAAGTTAACAAATTATGTGGTTTGCATTATATTTCTTTTTTTTTTTTAATTTTTTTTTTTGGAGACAGGGTCTCACTGTGTCACCCAGGCTAGGATATATTGGCATGATGAAAGCTTACTATAAGCCTCCAATTCTAAGACTCAGATAATATTCCCACCTCAACAACCCAAGTAGCAAGGACCACTGGTGCATGCCACCACACCCTGCTAATTTTACCTTTTTTTTTTTTAGAGATAGGGTCTTGCCATATTGCCCAGGCTGATCTCAAACTCTTGGGCTCAAGGGATCATCTCACCTTCGCCTCGCTAGGTGTTGGGGTACAGCCATGAGCCACCGGGCCTTGCCTGGCCTTGCATTATGTTTCAGTTGGACAGCACTGCCTTAGAGTTAAAGAAGTTAAAGAGATAAGTCGTTTTTTGAGCACTGGTGTTGTTAGTGCTGACATAGTGTATAAATATACCGATGATTGATAGTTCATTGATAGCTCTTATCTGCAACATTTGTGACATATGAATAATAGACTTTTATTACTTTACCTTTCATCCAGCAACATAGGAATGATCCTAAGGTATGTAAAGGAAAGGGCTACACTCCAAATTATTTGAGAAAACTTGATACATTTTGTACCTTCTCTTCTTAAAGTGTTTATCATTCCTGTGACTGACTTGGATTAAGATTTATAAATGCTTTTAAAATTTCTTCTTCAAACAAGTTTTTCTTCAATAATATTTAAAAGCTTCTGTGTCAGTCAAGGTTGTGCTTAATCACACCTTCTCTTGGCTACCTTCTTAAATGCCTACAGCCATAAATAGTGTACTTCATCAGTATGTTTGATGTACATGACTTGTTTTGCTCTGCAGTTGATATCATAATTTGCCTTGTGGTGGTGGTATTTTTCATTTGGTCTAACTTTCTTTTAAAATTGTATATCCAGCTTGCAAATTGGCTTATTTACTTATGTACATTTATATATGTAAATAAGTAGTTCCTTTAGTAGTGTCCTAATGTATAGTGGGTACTTGGAAAAAATATTTCTTGAATTAAAACAGGAATGGTAGAATGCCTTTAGATATTTCGTTCTTGAACAGAACTTCAAGACTGCAAATATACCTGGAAAATTCTTATTTCATCTCTTTGCCTGAACAAGATAGAGGAATCAGCATTTTTTATTTATACTTTAAGTTCTGGGATACACGTGAAGAATGTACAGGTTTGTTACATAGGTATACACGTGTCATGGTGGTTTGCTGCACCCATCAGTCAGTCATCTACATTAGGTATTTCTCCTAATGCTATCCCTCCCCTATCCCCCTACCCCCTGTCAGGCCCCAGTGTGTGATGTTCCCCTCCCTGTGTCCATGTGTTCTCATTCTTCAACTCCCACTTATGAGTGAGAACATGTAGTGTTTGGTTTTCTGTTCCTGTGTTAGTTTGCTGAGAATGATGGTTTCCAGCTTCATCCATGTCCCTGCAAAGGACATGAACTCATCCTTTCTATGGCTGCATAGTATTCCATGGTGTATATGTGCCACATTTTTTTATCTAGTCTATCATTATAGCTATTCATTTTATTTATTTTAAAAATGTATTTTATCCCTCAGGCAGTATTTTCTCTAAAAAAATTTATTGAATTAAATGAGCACCTGCAGAGGTGTAAGAGATTAACTGTCTTTCAACTCTTCATCTTCATCAAAGTTATTTTGGCTCTATGGTGTCACACGTCAGAATAAACCTAAAGGTTCAAGCAAACCATTGTTGAAACACGCATCAGCAATAAGTTGGTAGGTTCTGCCACACTGCTTTTTGTTTTCAAATTTTAAAAATTGTTTTTATTATGAAATAAACTCAGCAAATATTGATTATCCAGGAAATAGTTTGATAATGCTACTGCTCTGAAAAGTTTCTTGTGCATTTTAGTGTTCTGGCCTTGGCTTTGAATACGTAAAGTTATACAATTTTGTTTGCTTTATTTCTCTGGTGCTCTTAGTGGTTCTCTTGTTCATTAATCCTCCCCATATTTCTGTATTCAGAAAGTATCCCCACTTATCAATAGCTGAAATGATTTCTCCGTGATCACACTGTGAGTACAGCTAAGCCAGAGCTTATTACCCTGTCTCTGATCTCATGCTCTTTTCTCCAGTTTAACCGAAAAGCAGTCTAAGTGAAAAGTCAGATTTTGGATTATGAAGTCATTTTGCCACACCTTCCTGCCAGCTCTTTCTTCCCTGGGCCAATTTCATTGCTGGCCTTCTACTCAGAACCAGTTAGGATTTCACTGTTACGCATAGCCTCTATATCCTATCAGTTGGGGAAACGCTTCTTGGTTTGTTTTTAAAAACTTGGATCTAATACAATATTCCTTGATAGGAATATAAGACTTATTGGAATTAATTATGTTCTTTATTTCTTTACAAGCTTTATGCTTAAAACCTAGAATCTCTCTGGGAGAAGAAAGAAGAAAGATAACTATTTCATTGCAGTCAATGCAAAATGCCATTCAGGGGCATAACTGGTCTCTTTGTCAAGTTTCCTTGGAGAATATCCTTGCAGAAACAAGTTTCTACTTGATGGCCATGGGGTTGTGACTGTTCCCACAAGGAGGCCTTCTGAGGCCTCGGTTGCTGGTTGAGAAAGTAACCCAGGAGAACCACTGGAGTACAAAAATCCACATGGTGCATGTCTTATTTTAACGTAAATAAGTTAGATCTTTATGTGGTAAAATTTCAAGGTACAAGAGAACATGTAACCTCTTTTCTGCCTTGGCCTCCTAGCACTTGGTTCCCTGTTTTGGAATTGACAACTTCCAACAATTTGTATAAAAGAAAAGAGGGTGGTGAGAATGTGCGTTTTCTCATGTGTGCCTAAAATACGCACACTGTTTTATACCTTGCGTTTTTAACCTATTTGTTTATTTTGAAAATTGTATCATGTGATAAATTTATTTAATTTTTGTGGCTGTCTACTAGTTCATTTTATGGGATTACGTATTTCCCAGCATTTTACCATTGAATGCAGTTATTTACTATTTTTGCTATTACTAACAATGTCCTAAATAATAACTGAATACATAATTTTATATGCATGGGAGCATATTTAGTAGATCACATTCCTACAAGTGTAGGTAAGAGGTTATGTTCCTTTGAAATGTAAGATTGTTTAATTTTATACATTGCTTTGGAAAGAGACTATATAATAAAAAATATTTAAGAATAAAGTTAGTCTCTCTCTCTCTCAACCTTCAAGAGAGGCAGCTGCTACTAGTACTCTTGTATCGTTTCAGAGACTGACTGAGCATGTACATCCATATGTAGTGTGTACTGGATACATATATTACATATACCTCTTTCACTAGGAAGATTTTATTTTCTTTCTCCTTCACTCCATAGCTCTGGTTCTCAACCAGGAGTGATTTTGCCCTCCCAAGGACATTTGTCGGTGTCTGGAGACATTTATGGTTGTCAAAAGTGTGTATAATGGGCCTGCTCCTTGTATCTAGTGGGTAGAGGGCAGAGATGCTGCTAAACATCCTATAGTGCACAGGAAAGCCCCTGCAACAAAAATTATCTGGCCCCAAATGTCAATCAGTAGTACCAAAGTTGGGCAACTCTGGTCTATAAGGACCAGAAGGCTTTTCCAAGGTGTTGATTTCAATAGATACAAAGCTTCACCAGAGCCGTTGGTATTGGGAGCATTGCTACTTCTCCTCTTCCTCCTTTTCTCTTTCTGCTCCTGTTTCCATCATGAACCATCATTGCTGGGTATTTCAACAGCAAGAGTGACGTTCTAATGACGTTCATTACACTCAGCTGGCCTCTGTAGGATGACTACAAATATGGTGTCCATATGGTCCCATGTGTTCCCATTTCTTTATTTCCTCACTTTGATGGACCACATTATCTGGTAGTTTGCTGGAAAAGGGTATATGAAAAGTAGAATTGGAGGAGATTTAATTTCTAAAACTTCCTCTATTATATCCTTATGCGATTGATGTTTTTGTGTGGAATTTTAGGGAGGAAATTATTTTACCTCAGAATTTGAGGCCATTTTGCCATTTTCATAAAGTGTCTGGCTTTGTTGTTGAGAGAGATTGTGACATTCTGATGATTGTTTGCATGTAAGCTTCTTCCTGGGTGTTCTGAAATTTCCCACTGATGCATGTAATGTGGTGTAAATTTACTTTCATTCAATGTGTTAGGTTCTCGGTGGTCTCTTTTAATCTGGAAACTTATCCTTCAGTTCTGGAAAATATTCTTAAGTAACTTTGTTGCCTTTTTTCCTGTTCTGTTTTCCCATCTTTGTGCTCTGGTTTAGATACTGAAATTTTTGGTGGTTTTTTTAAAATATTTTGTCAATATGTTTTGCTTGGCTGTCCAGGAGATTGCCTCAGATTTTTATTCTCTTACACTGGTTTTCTCTCATTTTTGTTGTTTTTAGTTTTTGAAACCTTTTTTTTGTTCTCTGAATTTTCTTTTTATTCTAGCTGTTCCTGTCTGCAGATGCAGTTTCTGTTCTCCCTGATGATTAATAATAGGAACATGCTTGTTTTTTACTTTTCTTCTCCTTGCTTAGCCTTTTTCTTACAAGTTACCATTTTCTCTCTTTTTCCATCTGAGCCCTGTCTTCTGTGTTAGAGTTTTTCAGCTGTCTCGTAATCTTTGATTGTCTATTTATGGTCTGGAAGTTCTGAGTGCACAAACTGGGCTTGTTGAAGTTCATTACTGAGTGGTCTGGGTGAACCCTGTAGGGAACTCCAATGTCTGTTATCTTTAAATTTGTCCTCCTGGGCTGATTAGCTTCCCCAAAGAAGGAACTTCTGACTTCACATTTGGAGAGCTTCAGGTGTTCTGGGAGCCCTGTGGGGGAAAAAAGTGGGTTCTCAGAGGGCATATAACCACCTAATCTTCCTGTTTTGGGTGCGTAACCATTCTTTGTATTGCTTAGTCCAGAGACCTCCTGTTTTAAGAATCTCCAGAGAATAAACCTCCAGACCTCCCACCCTTAGTTATACAGAGGTGGTCTCAGCAGCTGAGACCAGGCATCTAATTGCCTCTCAAAGAGCTTTCATAGGATCTTCTTTATTTTAGCTGCATTCTTTGCTACAGAATCATCCTTTCTGTCAGTTCCATAGGTAACTGGTACTCCAAGTCCTAAACCATTTGTGGCTTCTATAGTATTTCGGGCTCTTTTCAGCATTCCATGCTGTTGGCCTGGGATCTCCCGTCTCATTGCTGCTAAATCAATTGCTGTTAATTCATCTGTTTACTACCACAAAAAGTTTTATGGCTGATATCTCTTCTCCTGTTTTCCAAGTTCTTATGGGCATATGTCTTTTAAATGTAATTTCTCCTGTAATTTTAATGTGGTATCAGGAGGGAGCATTCAGTGTGGGTCCAAGCTGCCATCCTAATTGAGAATTCTTTGTTGTACAAAATATTTAGAGCTCTCCTTATGGAAAAGTATAGGTAGAATTGGCCTTCTCTCTCCTCTTTTTTGCTGCTACTGTGTCCTAATTTGGATTACCATTTTGGCTCCTGGGCAGTTAACTGCCAGAGCTGTTTCTAAAGCAAAATCAAGTCCCCAATTCACTGTATTGACAGCTATGCTGATGGATGTGGCACTACTGCTGGTGTAAGATTAGTTGGCCCTTCATGAGTTTGCTGTTGCTTTATGCTTCTGACTACACTTTTCCTTAACTCACCTTTGATCCTAAGGAATGTGTGCATAATCTTCTTGAAAATGTTTGCTATGCCAATATTCTAGATTAATGTCTAAGAATGTTTAATGGTCGGAAGCTGCGCTTTGAGCCCCATCGACCAGGTGTCTCCTGCTTCGTGGTTTATAGGTCACCTTTGCACAGGGACAAATGCTTCCTGACTTCTTTTTATGACTCAGAGGACACTGTATTTGTAAAGCGACTTTCATTCACTGATCTTGAAGCCTTTTACAAATCTAAAAGCATTCATCTTTTCAAGATGCTAAGGATTTTGGTCCCATGTAGAGATAATAAATACTGGAAGAAAATACATAATATGCAATGACATCAGTCGTTTCTGTTCCCCTTAGAAAAAGATTTCAGGTCACTGGTTTCTTATTCTGCTTCCTTACAAACAAATATGACAATTAGTTACATGAAAGATGTTGACAAAATAGTTGTTTTGTACTATGTTTGAACTGGTTTTGATATTATTATTTTAATGAAAATAATTCTATGGTCTGCCTATAAGGTGCCATTTGAGGCTTCTACCCAGAGTTTTCTACCTAGAGTTTTACTTTTATATGAAGTTGATTTGTGTTTCTGGTAAAGATTTCTATGTTTCTATAAATCTTTATGGATACTGCAGTTTGGATTTCTTTTAATTTTTACATCACAAGTATTATTTTTTTCAGCCATTTAAAAATGTAAAAAGATTTTAAACCCACACACTACATAAAACTGGTGCTAGGCCAGATACTGCCTGCAGGACGTAGCTTTCTGATCTTGGTTTAAAAATTTTGCTGGGGCTGAGTGCTGTTCCTCTTGTGCCAAGTGTCAGCTGTGATAATCTGACGTCCATAGGTGGGAAGACATTGTCTGGAATTGGGATGGTTTTGCTCAAGTTTTGCGTTGATGAGAGAATTATTTAGAGCTAGTTCAAACAATACCCATGTATTCCATTTGTCAACTTCTTTCTCTTCTTTCTAACCATTTACATTCTTCTTGTGGGCATTATTATATTCTTCTCCTGGGTATTTTAAAATAATTTCATGTTTTTTAGGGGAGTAGGGAGGGACTGGGTCTCACTCTGACCCCAGGCTGGAGTGCCATGACATAGTCATAGCTCACTGCGGCTTCGAATTCCTGGGCTCAAGAGGTCTTCCAGCCTCAGTTTCCTGAGTAGCTGGGATTACAGGCACCTGCCATTATGCCTGGCTTTGTTTTATTCCGAGTAGAAATTATATACAATGCACTGTGCTAGTTGGTTAAAAGATATGAATATAAACTAGAGCCAAGATTTCCTAGCAGATAAACACAGCTACGGAAGAGGTTTCCTCCTTTTGCCAAAGTTCACTGAGCTCATTCTAGGTACAGAGGTAGGGAATGTGGTCTCCAGGTATGTGTATCAGGAGAAATTGTGTAGGTATCTTCCCTCTGTCTTCATGTTGTAGATGAGGCATATTTTTCTGTATTGATTCCCATTTGGGGGATGCCAGCAACGTTAAAATGGTGAATAATAGTGCTGTGCTCTACATTTTAAAATATTATCATATTTTTATTACTTTGAAGAGATTACTCTCTCTTCAGATGCCCTCTGGCAATTTATTCATTAATTTAAACTTGTTTTAAAAACTTCCTTTGAAAGCTGTATTTCTTGGCGAGGATAGATCACTACTTAGTAAAGATTTATGATTGAATGAACGAAGACCAAGGGGAAGGCCTAGGTGATGAAGTCTATGCACTGAAAACAATAAAAATAGGAACTTTTAAAAATGAGGGAAATCAGTGTAAGGGTGTAGAATCAAAAAACAACACAATTACAGATTTCATGATAGTTATAGTAAGTAATATAGTCTCAAATGAATACTCCTTTATTTCGTAGAAGGGATTGGCGTTTGTGCAATATTCTTTAGTTAAATTTCAATTTATTGGATTTTTGCATCACTGCAGATTGATCTATTGAATTTGTCACAGTGGCCTTGTTTTTACCTTGATGCGTTTAATACCTGCTGGATCAGATGCCAATCAATTTAGGTTAATTTCATTAAGTTTGCTAAAGCTTTTTAAATTAAAGACTGCTGACATTACCAGTAACAAAATGTAAGAAACGTATTCTCACATGGTATTGTTCTAGAAAATAGATTGGTGAGATATATTCTCTTCGAACATTTCCTTACTTGGATTTTTAAATTCCCTTAATTATTTACAAGAATATAAATCATTTAACATTTTAAATTTTAATTATCTACATGATCATTGCTTAGTATTCTGTGCCAAACTTTAAACTCAGCATAGATTTAAGCTCTCACTAAATAGATTTCAATTAAATTCCTTCCATCTTTTCTAGAAATAAATGGGTTATATTTTTTAAAATTATATTGTGCTTTCCATTACAGATATAAACTGGGGAGTGGTTCCTGACAAATGGCCTTTTCATTCCTCTCTTCTGCATTTTAGTTCTCAGAGAAGTCACAGTACGCTTGGCATTTAGGTAAAATATAATTATTGTTAAGGTTTTTTTGAATAATATATTTTGCAGTGAGCTCTGTAATATGCAATTATGGAACTCAGCTTGCATTATTAACTGATTATATTAAATGCCATTAATGCAGTATTTATAAATATTGCTTGGAGAACTGTAGTTACATTTACCAAAGATAGAATCAAGAGGAACTCTAAAAAAAAAGAAGAGCAGACCACATCATTTCCAAAACCACTAGTGAATTCAGAAAGGGGAGAAAGAATGCGACACTCAAAACATCAAACATTTGTTATTCAATCACATTTTACTGCTTTATGGCATTGGTATGTAGTCCTTACTGCACTTTTCTATGGGGAAATTGAGCAAACAAAAGTTTGTTATAGCATATGCTCATCTAGAATTAAAGAGATTTTAGTTATGTAAGGTTCAAATTATCTTTGACACATTTTGCAGGTTACTTACAAAATCCTGCCTAAACACAGGACTCTTCTTTATCAGAGAACCTAACATCAGATTTTAATCATATCTTGTACCCACAGGGCTTTAGGTTTCCAACAGGCCACCTGTCTCAGACATTTAAAAATTCACAGGACAGATGGGAAGGTGAAAGAACTTGTCCTTGGATGAAGAAATTTTTACATTGCAGGAATGTTCACAGGCACGTCTAGCCAATATATCACATACACACCTTGTATTTGTCTCATGGCGAGATATCATAATCACACATTTCCCTTTAGTAGTATAAATACAGGATTCATCATTTATATCCTATTATTTTTGTGGTCAAGAAAGAAAAAAATAGAGCTTGTAAAAACCTGTGATCTATGAATCAGAAAATAGGACTATATTTTATATTGACTTTCCAGAATCTGTTCTTGGAATATGTACCTTGTGTAAGACTGGGTACCATTGTGTTATTAACAAGTCAGGGTCTGGAGCTAGGTCACCTGGGTTTGGCAAGTGACCTTGGCAAGTTACTTAGTATCCCTGTGCTCCAGTCATATCATCTGTGAGTTGGGGGTATCAATAGTCCTTCATGTGGTTTTTGTGAAGATTACATGAAGCTAACACTAGTGCCTAGAATAGTGTCTGGAACTGGGAGTTAGTGTTTGGTCAATGCTGGCTAATAATGAGGATACTAATGACATGTACAAAGTTAAAGGGACTTAGAGCTTAGATTTGGAGATTTTAATGGAAATTTAAGAAAAAAAGTTCTTTAAAATTTCACAGTTACGTTTATTTTGGGGAAGGAATCTGGGGTTACTTGTAGTCAAAATTGTTGAGCAGTAGAAGTCTGTTAGAAGGCATCAGTGGATTGTACTGTGAACTGTGGTTGATCTTTGTTAATTCCTTAGACTGGTTTTACTTGGAAACGTGTTGTAGGCTCAGCCTGGAAACTACTAAATTGGACATTTCAGGTGGGACTGAGAAATCTGTGTTTTAGCCAGCTCCCACGTGATTTTGATACATGCTGAAGTCTGAGGACCACTGGTTTAGATGTGTATATGTTTATTGGATGACACTATATTTGGTCTGGGTGCTAGCTAGAGAACCAGAACATGAGAGATTACGTTCCTGCTCTAACGGACGTTCCAGTGGGGTGAGGCAGACAAAAAATAAAAACATAAGAACTTCAGGTGGTAGAAGTATTAAAAAACAAAAGGGAACAGGGAAATGGTATAGGACTGAAAGTTCTAAGGTACTCCAGAGAGGGGGTGTTCATGGAAGGTCTGAAGAAAAGACAGTAGAGGTACAGTTATGAGAACAGTATGGAACAAAAGTCAATGGAAGAGCAGTCCGGGAGGAGGAAACAGCAAGTGCAAAGGCCACAGGATGGGGGTGCCTTAGAGAGGGGCTCTGTTACTAGTCTATTGGTAATTACTATTGGCGAACTGAGAGCATATTAATCATCAATGTGGGGAATTTGATTATTGCAGTTAGAGAAAGGGGTTCTTGGTTAAAGTTTTGATAGGCTCTTGTAAAAAATTACTGGCTGGGCATGGTGGCTCATTTCTGTAATTCTAGCACTTTGGGAGGCCAAGGCATGTGGATCACCTGAAGTCAGGAGTTCAAGACCAGCCTGGCCAACATGGCAAAACCCCGTCTCTACTAAAAATACAAAAATTAGCTGGGTGTGGTGGTGGATACCTGTAATCCCAACTACTCAGGAGACTGGGGCAGGAGAATTGCTTGAACCCAGGAGGCGGAGATTGCAGTGAGCTGAGATCACACCACTGCACTCTAGCCTAAGCAACAAGAGAGAGATTCCATCTCAAACAAAATAAAAATAAAAATAAAAAATTACCATAATTCCCCATTTTATTTTGCATGTAGATCCACTACCTAAAGCTAAATGTCATGCATTATCAACTCATTGATGAATTGAGGCAGCAGAATTACTTTGTGAGCTGTGAAATTTGCATTGGGTTAATAGTAAGTTGTGAGGCATCTTATAATTTGGGGACTGTGGTTACTGATGAACCAACCCTCAGGGTAAAGCTTTTTTTTTGTAGAATTATGGGAATCTTATCAGCTTCAGATTTCTCTTGTCCAAAACTTAAATCACTGTCCTTAGTCTTTTTTATATCATTGCCCACATGTGGAAATTTATGTGCAGAATATCTAATGTTAATTATAACTAGTCTTTACTAATTTACTATTACCTATAACCTTTGTAAGAAAAATTATCTTACACATAGAATAAAGACTATGGTGACTTACGATTTTAAGTGCAAGAGACAAGTTTTTCTAAATTAAGACCAAACTCAACAAATTAAAATTTTTTAAATGAAATTTTTATTTCAATATTTCACATATTATAAAAGCATTGTAGCTAGCTAGTTTAACTCACATTATGACAAATCTAAGGATAACATGTCCTACATGTAAAACTTCATTTTTTCAATCTTTGCAGGATGAAAGTGTCATGTATGTGACATGAGAGTATATATTTTTAAATATAAGAAAACCTAGATTCAAATCCAAGCTTCTCCACTTATTCCTAAGTGATGCCATGATCAAGTCAGTTATATTTTTTCTGCTTTAATTTCATTGTCTTCAAAATGGTAATATAAAATCTATCTTTGTGGGTTTATTAACTCAGTTTTGAGATATTAAGGCTATATATCCAAGTGTATAGCAAATACGTGGTCCAAAATGGTGATTTTTATTCTTTAAAATCTAGTGAAAACTCTGAATTGTTTGATTAACTGTGCCAAAGAAATTCTGTGGCTCTGTTTATTTTTCAAGTATAGATTTTTGTATTATTTCTAAAGTTTATGATTCTGTTTTTATTTATTTACTTTTCATTTTTTTTTTTAATGTCACAGAACGGCGGGAACTTGTCTTATGGTTAAGTCAGTGCTCAATTTTTGATTTCATCTTTGAAGTTCCACCATGTGGCCAGTGGCTAGCTAGCATTCTCACTTTGGGGCATTTCATTTCCCATTGAAACACTTTCAGTTTCTCCAACTGATATATTTCATTCATTCACCTGTCTCACTGGTCTTTATTGTAGCACGTATTGGAGAAAAATGGTACTCAGCATATTCTGGACAAATTCAAAGTTGAGTTAAACGTATGTATTTTGCAAACAGTGGAGGACTATGAAAGATGACAGATATTTCAGAATGTGTTCATGTATTGTCTGGAACATGTTCATGTTCTGGCAGTGACTTTAGCTTTTCCTTAGCAAGTACGGGAATGTAAAGTTATTTAAGTGTACTCTTTAGATCTAAAGGCTAAACACATCTCCCCAGATTAAATTTTTAATATTTTGTGTATAAATTTTCCTAATGGTATTAGAATTGGGGAGTAGAATAGAGATAAGGAGCATATTTATTGAATGCCTACTATGTGCCAAGCACTTTGCTAAATGTTATGATTAATTTTTGACTCCTCAAAACCTTGTGATTTAGTTAATATCCTGTCCATTGTGTAGAGAGCAAGAATCGGAGATATTAAGTAACTTGCCCAGCTTTATGCAGTGAGTAAAAAGAAGTTAAAACCCGAGTATGTTGGATCCCAAGGCCCAAGTTCTCGACCACTGTCTTCTAATCAACAAATGCTATATACTTAAGAATATAAGGGTGAAGAATGAGGATACTAATATATTGACATTACTATACGTGACATTCTGGTTTATGTTTCAAATACTGATTCTGTAGTCATACATTTGCTTGTGAATGAAAGTGGCAAGCTCACAATGGCTTCCTCCATGGTGTAGGAAGATAATGATAGAGATCAATAGTTGTCTTGTAGCCACAGGATACCAGAGAGAACTGGAAAGGCAGGGTTCCCCATTACTCTGTGCTGGAGGAGATAGTCCATGAGAGCATAACCAAGTAAAATGATTACACATTTTCACAAGTACTCTGAAGGAAACAAGCAGGGGTTGAGGTAGAGACCAATAGGGTAAGGAATGGTGCATCCATAAGATGTGGGAAATAGGAATGGCTCATGTGAGGGAGTGACATAGAAGCTGAGCCCTGAAGGCTAAGGAGCCAGGTCTTAGAGCTGAGTGCTGCTGTCAGCTATCAGAGGAGCCCTGAAGAGGCCATACTCCTCCAGAGGTGGGGTGAGCGGGGAATAGGGTCCTAGGCTTCTTCATCTCTGATAGAGAGTAGGCACCATGCCTGGCACATGGTGAACCCTGATGGATATTTGCTGAATGAATTTTGCAAATCCCTGCAAAGAGCATTTCTTTGTGTACCTGCTTATACAGTCATTTGTGTTGATGTAGTGCAGCCAGGTACTTGTCTACTTAAACTTTACATTACAGAAATTTTCAAACACAGAACAGAGTCTAGAATAATGAATCTCCATGCATCCATATCTATATTCAACAATTATTACTATTTTTTCAATCTTATTTGATCTAACCTCCACTTCATTTTTTCTCCCTATGGTATTTTCCAGCAAGTCCCAGGCTTCTTAGCTTTACAATTGTAAATACTTTAATATGTGTTTTTCATTGATGAGGGCATTTTTTATTTACATAGCCTAAGGCCATTATTACACTTAGAATTAATAATGACTATTTAATCTTCTGATCTTTTAAAAATTTAATAAAGAAAGCTAAATACAATTTATTAAAAAATTATGATGGAATTAGCATCTATAAATGTGCCTGGATGTGGTTTCTATTTCCTTATAAACTCTTCTCATGTTTGTGACTTGACTATCCAATGGCTATTTCTTACTCTCTCCAAAGCTAGCAGCTAAGCATCAACTTTTTGTTTTTTTATTAAAAAAAAAATAGGTGGCCCAAGAGGAGTGTCTACACGGTAACTGACTTAGAAAGCTGCTTGACAGAACCTCCTCTTTTTTGGTCCCCGTGGTGGCAGATGGTATTAAATCTGCACATGTGTCAGAAGCATTATTTTTCAGAAGTGTGCTCTGATATTTTTCCTCCAGACATCATCGGATGTTGGTTCTGTCTTCATAAATTGCAAGTGGGATTGAGTGTGGGTAGACTTTGGACAATCTTCTGTCACTCAGAACTGGCTGCTGCGCACTCAACACCGGGAATCTAGAAAAATATAGATCTTTGAAATCATTACTGCTGACACAGAAAAGGGAAGTCCCAGTGACACCTCTTAAAATCATGACAACCTGACTCACCGACCACTTTCACTTTTTCAAAAAAACCATGCAGTGTTAGTTTGGCTTGAACATCTCTGAACTCCTCATTCATTATTTAATCTTACTTTACTTTGTTCGGACAAGCTATCTGGCCTATTGTGAAGCTTCACACAGCCAATTACCTCAAGGTGTTTAGTTCATTTATTATTTAAAGCATAAATCTTGTACAGGTTGTCCATTGACGACCCTCTGAGTAGATGGAGTAAATGCGTTTCATCCTGGCGGCCTCAGTCAGTGCTCATGGACCTACTTGCTGAGCTTGGCAGGCCAGGCGAGGAGCTGGAACATGTGTGATGGCAGAGGTAATTGCGCTTCACTTTCTGTTTAAGGGTACATGTGAAAAAATATGCACGTAGTCGCAAATCCTGAGTTGAAATGTAAAGAGAAAGAATCTTTCATTTAAAATGCAGTATTTCCTTGTACAAAATACTTGCTGGACAAGTTAAATCTTGTTAAACATTTTAGTTATTGATACAGGCTGGATATTGAATTTAGAAGTTTGTTTAGAGTAGGCCATAGTAACATCACACTTAAGAATACTTACGCCGAAGTGTCGTTTTCTTTCAGATTTGCATCTGTGTCCTTGAGTCCATTTTCCTTTCCTGGCTTACTTTTAGTCTTATGTCATTATACTAAGGGTCAGATGACTTGGAAAAAAGGATGGTTTAAGTAATGTGCCGATTCTGCTGATGGGCTTACACACCATTAAGACACTATTCCAGGCTGAATGTGCCAGGTATTTAACTGGGAACTGGTACTAATTTCAGAGCTAATACTGAGCTGTTCCACATCAGTGCTTTCAGCAGGTGGCTTGAACTGACAGTGTAAAGAAAAAAGTGAGAGAAAATTACCATTGTACTTTAAATTTCTCTGATTGAATTGACTGATTATACTGTCAAAGGAGCATTGGGAAGCTGGCAGGGTTATGGGCAGTGAAGAAATGAAAGAATTCTTTTAGAAAGAGCTTGCCTGTTGGTTTTTGCACGGCCAAATATTTCAAAATGATAATAAGGTTTGATGTGAGGTTTTAATTCAGTACTTGTGAAAATCCGTGTGTTCTCTGATACGTCTTTTAAAGCAGATAATCGTGTAAGGAGAGCCAATGGTTTTGCTATTACCATTTTCTCTTAAACAGCAAAGTGTTGAAACACTATATTCAAATTCCATCAGTCAATGTTAAACTACGTTATTTTATATTTACCAAGAAGTTTCATAAAGATTTCAGTTTTGTGAAGAAGCTTCACTTAGAGAATGGAATTGAGAACTTAGGAGTCTCAGGATGAAAAACTGTTTTATGTAATCGGTCTTGTATCATGTTCTTAAATAAGATCTTCTGTGTAAGAGGTAGTTCTTACCAATCACAAATATTATTCCCAGTTGTCCTCTAAATTCATGATTATTTATTTTAAAATTCTGCATTATTTAAATATTTTAAGATATTCTTCAATTGAACAACTTTTTAAAATATCGCAGAGATACATTAGTTACTATTAGTGGAATAATAATAATAATGGCAATTAGTTATTGAAGAGTTGCCACCTACCAGATATTTACTAAGCGCTTCATGGTATCTCATTTAATCTTCACAGTGACTATGTAAGTAAATGTCTTTTTGTATTCTTATTTTACTGATGAGGAAATCGTGGCACAGTGAAGTTGAATCACTTGCCTGGGTCCCCAGAGCTAGCAAGAGGCAGAGGTAGGGTGCTCACTCTCAGAATCCCATTGTTCCTCCTGTGGCAGCACACGTGACTTTTTTTTTTTTTTTTTTTGCTGTCAATTCACTGACTTCCTTCTGTACTGGCGAGACAGGGAATTAATACAATAATTTCCCTTTTCATGGGTATCCCATTATGAATTTAATAGGACTTTGTGATATAGAGTTATGAGAATTCTTAAGGGAATCGTTTAAAATACAGAAAAATGTACTGAAGTAGTCTATGAAAGGTGTAAGAGAGACAAGTTTAGCAGAGAGTAAGTCAGGTTTGGGGCAGAAGAAAAAAATCAGTCAGGATAAATGGGTCAGCATTCATCATTTGTTCAACAAATACTTATTGTACTAGGTGCCAGGCATTGGACCTGGCCTGTCGGAAAGCCCTGGGTGATTTATTTTTGTTGGGTTGACTCCCTGGTGGGATTATTCACAAACAACCTTTCGATGTAAATAGGAAGCTTTAATTGCAGAAGAGAAGGGTTAAAGTCTTTCTAGTTGGACTATGGTGTGTGAGTTTTGTTTCATTGCATAATCTAGTAGGTTATCCTCATATTATCATTATTCTGGTGCAGTGTAACAAACCAGCAGGAAACTGCATTCCATGGGATTTCTATGGGGACTACAGAGAATTCGTTCCAATGCTTACAGAGCAGCCGCTTGGAGCTTAAAGTAGCCTCAGGGCTAATGTGAGGAGCTGTGCAGCTCTACTTCTACTGAACTGTAAAACCCAAAGCATGCGTAGTGTAAATAAAACAATGTCAGTAGAATCATTTCTAATCTGGAGGCCTTATCAGAGCATTGGCTGACAATTTATTGAAGAAAAAAGACAGGTGATTTGAAATACTATGCCTCACTGAAAATGTGAATACCTGTTTCTTTACTTAGTTTAAGACTTACTCTAATTTTTTTTACAGCTTAACTGAAGGTAAATTTGAAAGAAAGAATATACATCATTTACCCCATTCACTCCTTCCCCCAAACAAAACTGTCAAGCCGAGTGACACTTTCTGTAGCAAACTTACTCAGCCTAGGCATATAGGAATCCACATTCAGGGGCACGTTGGTTTGATTTCTATGTTCTGTCCACATTCTGTGAGTACTTTTTGTCCTCCCGATCCCCAAAGTGTGTTTAGCAATGCTGCCTTATGTTAATAGAAGAATTGTCCTGTCTTCTTTAGCCACACTCACATATTGGATGGTTAATGTTGCCGGGTGCCAGCCCCACGAGGACAGACTATGGTCTCCCCACCATGCCTCTTCATGCGCTTCCACTGCTGTCTGTGCTGATGATAAGCTGCCAGACTGGCCCCATAGGCCTGCGACCTATGCATCACACAAGCCTCCCCACGATCCCTCAGTTCAATTCTCTGCTGTCATCTTCTTGAAATCTTTAATACTGTCTAATCAAGGGGCTTCACCTTTTCATTTTGCACTGGGCTTTACACATCACATAGCTGGTCTTATTTGTTCTATGGGCATCTTCCCCATTCCTGACCCCAGCCGCAGAGATGGCATCCTTCTGCCAACTCAGATGGTGCCTCATCCATGAAGCCTTCTAGTTTCTCCATAAACATAAGTGTCTCTTCCCTTTGTATGTCCCTCAGTTACAGCCTGCATTCCACCCTGCCTTGAAGTCACACCTGCCTTGCGTGTACATCTGTCTCCCTCAGTAAGAGGTAGACTTGGAGGGAGGGCAGGCACTCTCCAAGTATCTTTGTATTTTTTTCCCTCCATATCCTAGCCCAATGCCTTTCAGTTCTCCATAAATGCTTGCTCAATTGAAGTGAATTAAATAATTTGCCCTTTTATCTGAAAGAGTAAAGAAATTTACATTTAATATAAGGCCCCTTTGATAGACATATTGCCTTCATTTCAGTTCTCTTCTGGTGCAGAATTACGGTGCTGGCTTCCACTGAATGGCAAATGGGATGAGATGGTACACACACGATTCTGCCTCACTTATGAATTTGGGGTGGAAAAAATATAAATGAAATCATTTCACTAATTTTAAGACATTTGAAGAGTATGGAAATTGAGCTTAGGAAGAAGAGGTTAACTAAGGTTAAAGCGAGTGCTTTTCATTTCACTTACCGTATCACTAAGTGGAGATTTAAAGGCACTGTTCTTTTCTTACCAAACTTTCCCATATTGCTCCTGGATTTCCTTTTAATGTAATTTAAGTAAGACATTCTCATGGTTTACATCATTTTAATTCTGCATGCTTCACAAGGGCTGTTTTTATATAGGAAATATTTCATAATATGGTTCCTTGAGCCTCCTAGAAGAATGGAATTTACAATGCTTTGTGTCTACACGGAAGGTAGAACTCTAGCACATTTGGAAACCTGTATATAAAGTACAGACCTTGTTTATTAGTAACAAAAGACAATGCGGCTGACTCTACCCCAGAGATTTTTAGCGGAGGGGCCGTGATCAGCTTCAGAAGTTCTATAAACGCTCTCGAAATATATGCAAAATTTATTTTGAGGACATTCAAATCTCCTGGAGAGGGGCTCCAGAACAATTTCTTGAAGTATTCAAGCCAAGTTGAGAACCAGTGGGCTAGCAAAAATGGAAAAATGGAATGCATACACACACACACACACACACACACGCACACACACACACACATGTATATTGCAGAGATAAATTAGCAAATCAGTCTGCTGAAGACCAAATCCTGTGTTACATGCATTTGTGCTGTTGAAATCTGAAATCTATAGGCTATAAAATGTTGTATCCATTGAGTATTACACTATCATTTTTCTGAAAATAGAAGATAATACTAATTTTAATAAGTATAGATTATGTATTTATAAATGAGATCTCAGGTCCAGAATTGGTTCATTTTTGAATGCACATTTGTGAGCAATGTTACATTAAGAAATAGAGGAATTGGGCAAAACACAATTCCTTCATCATACCACATAATAATGAGAGATACTGTTGCTAACTGTTACATTGGGAGGAAAAACCCAACTTCCAGACATGGTTATTCTTGAATATGGGAAGTTTAAGACGATATTTGCAGCATACCTATGTAAAGAATGACATGTTTTACAGTAATGAAAAGCCTTGCTTAGAAGTAATGAGGCAGCTTTAGGAAAATTCCATGCCCTGGGAGGTGCGACTGCCTGAAGAAATCTCACACACAACCTCTGAATTTCTTGTGCATCTCTCAAAAGTGGGATGGACAGACTTACCTAGCTTTTGTGGCTTGTTTTTTCATTTAGCACTCATGTGTTATTTTCTTGACTGATTTCTGGGCTCTCTGAGCACTTGGGAGCAGCGTAGCTAAGGAAGAGCCCAAGATTGCATACAGAAACTCAGCTTGGACTCACAGGCTGAGGTGTTCACCTGGAGCACATTTGCCTCTAAGATATGCAAATGAGAAAGTTGGGAGAGACTCTGGGATAGTTGCGGTTCTCTTTAGTATATTTTAGAGACTGCTTACTGTGTGTAGGACAGCTGTAAGCACTAAAGGGCATTCAAAGGCAAACAAGACTGGCCCTTGCCTTGAGGAGCAGAGAAGGTCACAAAGATGCCAGACATCTGACCCCACCAGACATCCTCAGATGGAACAATTCAACCAAAGCTGTGAAAAGCATACCCTTCCAAAGACAGGGCCCTGTCTGAGAGGGGAGGTAAGTTGTAATTTTTAAAAAGGCTTTCGAGCTTACTTGGAGACATTTCCAAGTTGGAGCCCCAAGCCCCTAAAGATCTTGCATCACGCAAGGTCTCCAAGCTGACTGCCCCTCATTTCCCTCATTCCTGTCCCTATAGTTGGTGTAGAGTTGCCTAGTGGGATGCTTCCTGACTGCATTTTCTTCCGCTGACTCCTTTGTTTGGGTCTCTACTAGCTGCTTCTGAATTACTTCACACCCTTGTCTTCCTCCCCTCTTCTTTATCTTCCTGTTCTGTCCCAGCCATGATTTCCCTGTAACCTTTGACTCTAAGGCAGGCTCAAACTCTAAGATAGTAAAAACTGAGTCTTCCTCAAAAAGGATTATGGTAAATTCTTGGCTTTTGCACTGTACCATGAGTTGAAGACACATTGTGATGTGAGCAACTTTTCTTAAAAGACAAATTTGTTTTTCAAAATTGTGCTTTCAGAAAAGTGAAGTATAATACTTATAATCTACAGTAGAAACTTCCTAAGAGCATGTTGGGAGTTTTGTAGCCCTCTGGTGCAGTGTCATAACAATCCATAATGGAAATATTGATGACCTGGATTTTCACTGTTTTCAAGATGGCAGAATGATAGCTTTTCCTTTTTTCTAAACACTTTTATTTGAGGGCCACATTTTGTTCACTGCTCTGTGGCTGAGTATCTCATCATTTATCTTTAATACTTGATTTTTTTCATTTTTTATGAACGACTGTTTCAATCCAAATTTCAAAGTGGGCCAGGCACAGTGGCTCACACCTGTAATCCCAGCACTTTGGGAGGCCAAGGCAGGTGGATCACTTGAGGTCAGGAGTTCAAGACCAGCCTAGCCAACATGACAAAACCCCATCTCTACTGAAAATATAAAAATTAGCCAGGTGTGGTGGTGCGCGCCTGTACTCCCAGCTACTTGGGATGCTGAGGCAGGAGAACTGCTTGAACCCGGGAAGTGGCAGTTGCAGTGAGCAAAGATTATGCTACTGCACTCCAGCCTGGGTGACAGAGCGTGACTCTGTCTCAACAAAAAACACAAAATTGAGAGTGCATAAAGTGTACAGTATTTTAAAAACTTTACTGATGCATTTCATTTTTGTTAGGATTTTATTACATGATTAATCACAGAAATTTAAAATTGAGGGGATTATAAATAAGAAATTTGTGGGTTATGAATACAGAAAGGCTGCCAGGTTTTCAAAATGCTGTTTTGCTTCTATGTTATGCAAATGAATAGTCATAAGCTTTTGTATGAAAGCAGTTTAACGTGGAGAAAATAGTATTGAATTGAAATCAAACCTAAGTTTTAGTCTCAATTCTGAGACCTTGTCAGTACACGATGCTGGAAAGGTCACAGCATCTCATCTGGAAAACTTTTCTTTACATTAATGAAGAGTACCTAACTTCTGATTCATCTTGTAGTTTCATGGTTTGGGGATTTTGACATCATTACAAAAACTTGAAAGTCATGCTTTATTGAATCTTTGCTGGGCAGAGGGGGCACACATTATAATTTCTTAAATGTGATTAGATGAATTTAAAAAACACAAAACTATCTGTATACTGAGAGTTACAGGCGTACATTGGAGATAATGCAGGTTCAGTTCCAGACTACTACAATAAAACCAATATCACAGTGAAGCAAGTCACATTTTTGGTTTCCAAGTGCATTTAAAAGTTACGTTAACATTATGCTGTAGTCTGCTAAGAGTGCAATAGCCTTATGTCTATAAAAACAATGTGTATATCTTAATTAAAAATACTTCATTGCTAAAAACATACTAACAATTATCTGAGCCTTCAGGGAATCATAATCTCTTTGCTGGTAGAAGGTCTTGCCTTCATGTTGATGGCTGCTGGCTGGTCAGGTGGTAGTTGCTGAAGTTTGGGGTAGCTGTGGCAATTTCTTAAAAGATAATGATGCAGTGTTCCCTATTGATTGACTTGTCCTTTTATGAAAGATTTCGCTAGCATTTGATGCCATTTGATAGGATTTTATCCACAGTAGAACTTCTTTCAAAACTGGAGGAAGAAGCTACTGCTCATCTGATCATGAGATTACAGTAGTTCAGTCACATTTTCAGGCTCTGCTTCTAACTCAAGTTCAATTCCACACATCTGCAGTGGAAAACTCCTTCCCTGGAGTTTTGAACCTCTCAAAGTCATCCATGAGGGTTGGAATCAACTTCTTCCCATCACCTGTTAATGTTGATATTTTCACCTTCTCCCATGAATCAAGCATGTTCTTAATGACATCCAAAATAGCGAATCGTTTCCAGAGGGTTTTCACCTGACTTTGCCCAGATCCGTTAGAGGAATCATAACCTATGGCAGTGATAGTCTTATGAAATGCATTTCTTAAGTAGTAAGACTTGAAAGTCAAAAGTCACTCCTTGACCTATGAGCTGCAGAATGGATGCTGCATTGGCAGGCTTGAATATGATGTTAATCTCCCTGTACATCTCCATCAGAGCCCTTGGGTGACCGAGTGCATTGTCAACGAGCAATAATATTTTGAAAGGAATCTTTTCTCTGATTAGTCCATCTTCACCGTGAGCTTAACATACTCAATAAAACATGGTGTAAACATTGTGCCATCATCCAGGCTTTGTTGTTGCATTTCTAGGGCATAGTCAGGATAGATCTAGCGTTATTCTTAGTGGCCCTAGGATTTTCAGAATGATAAATGAGAATTGACTTCAACTTAAAGTTACCGGCTGCTTTAGCTTCTAACAAGAATGTCAGCCTGTCCCACGGCTTCTCCATCAGCACTTGCTGTTTGACCCGGCACTTTTATGTTACGGCATCTTTCCTTAAACCACATAAACCAACCTCTGCTAGCTTCCAACGTTTCTTCTGCAGCTTCCTCATCTCTCTCAGCCTTCATAGAATTGAAGACAGTTGGGGCCTTGCTCTGGTGTAGGTTTTGGTGTAAGAGAATGTTGTGGCTGGTTTGATCTATTCAGATCACTAAAACTTGCTCCCTGTCAGCAGTAAGTCTCCTTTTACTTGTTATTTGTGTGTTCCCTGGAGTAGTGGTTTTAATTTCTAACAAGAACTTTTCCTTTGCACTCATAATGTGGCTATCTGCTTAACTAACTTGGTACAAGTGGCCTAGCTTTTGCCCTGTCTTGCTTTTCAACATTCCTTCCTCGCTAAATTTCATCGTTTCTAGCTTTTGATTTAAAGCGAGAAATGTGTGACTCTTCCTTTCACTTGAATGCTTAGAAGCAATTGCAGGGGTAATAATTGGCCTAATTTTTAATATTTTTGTGTCTCATAGAATAGGGAAGCATGAGGAGAGGGAGAGATGAGGGAGAACAGCCAGTCAATGGAGCAGTCAGAATACACACAATTAAGTGTGCCATTGTATATGAGCATGATTTGTGTACCCCGAAACAATTGTAACAGTGACATCAAAGATCACTGTCATCCACCACTGTAACAGATATAATAAAGAAAAAGTTTGAGAGATTGAGTTGGGTAATAGTTCAGGTTACATATTATTACTAAATTTCTAAAAAAGGAGGTTATTTTTAATTATGTAATTTTAGTAAGAGAAAAACTTTATTTTCCTAACAGATAGGAACATATTGCTCTAATCAACATGAGAAGTTTTAATGTTTTCAGAATTGCTTGTTTTTGTGTTTTATAAATTGAACAAAAAATTTAAGAAAAGAGATTAGCCTAATAACTCATACTTTATGTAGTTCTATAATTTCAAATGTACATGAAACCATTTAAAAATATCGCAATTATCTTTGGACTTGGGAATTGCTAGGTCGTATTTTATTTTTTCTCTTGAAAAATTACTGCAAAATAGGTTATATAAAGCAAAGTTTTATCATTATTGTCTAGCAAGTTTTTGTGCCAAATTATGAACTCCCAGATATTAGAGTTTAAAATAGCATTGATGCCACTATAATATTAATGATGAATGTATGCTATACATTTACAACATTTAAATGATCATAGTCTTAAAGCCATAGGTAGCTGGAAAATATTAATGGTATAGGAACTGTCCTATTTGGTTCTGAATTATATATAGCAGAGAGAGATAGAAAGAGATAAATTATATAATAAATCAAAGTTCACGTGGTGTATTGTTTATTTAAAAAAACACAAAAACATCATTTATACAACACATTAGCTATTTGAAAAAAAGATGGAATAGTTTCTGATTCAGGTTTATTTCAAGAATGAATATTTAGCACCCAATGGTATCATACTGAATGTAGGAAAATAATTACAGTGTATGTTTAACCATGAAGAATTCTAGGAAAGCATTGACTTGTTATACTTGGAATATACTTTTATTCTCTGATCAATTGGTACCTATTATGTCTTTTTGATTTGTAAAAGTCAGATGTTTTAACCTTCCTTTCAAAAACTGGAGCAGCAATATCATTCAGTAGTGTATGTAAAATTATATTAAGTCAATAATTAACAGGAAATGTTTCTTCTTGATCATTCTGTTGTGTTAACACATGATGACTGTCAGAGAAATACAGACATTGGGAAATGTTATTCGATGAACAGACAGAAATTACTTACAGAATCCACTGGTAACCAGAACAAAAAAAGGACAGACTTTTCTAATATTTTAATATTCTAAGCAAGTTCCTATGTGAGGAGGTTTAAGAGGTTTGCATATTTTTTGCAGACATGATTTACTATAGAAATAGTGTGTTAGGCTCTCTTTAAAATTTTTACAACTAATTGATTTAATTAATAGTCTATAAGCCCAGGAGTACTCTGTCCTCATTTTGGACAGTAGTTTATGAGTCCCTCTTCCTTTGCCATTGAGGTGCAGATGCTGCTTAGCCATCTATGACTTATCATATACGCTGCACATCAGCATGCCCCTAACCAAAAGAATCACAGGACTACTGAACTGCTTACATAGGTTTCTCATATAGAACTTGAAAAGCTGCAGTATCTCACGTTACAGGTGGAAGAGCCTTGGTGTGGTTATCACTGTGGTGGCTATTTCCTTCTAATGTGAGATGAATCCGTGCCAAATAACTTATTCCTGGAATGATTTTGAAAACAGTACTATAGATGATTCATCAATGCATTTATTGATTTAACAACATTTATTGCAAAATAATTCCCAAGGAGCTAGAAAAACAAAAATGTAAATGCTTGTGTTTGTCAAGCAGGGTCCAGTTAGTCCCCTGCTTCTGCTAATGTCCTGACATTTTCACTTACCATCTTGTCTAGTGGCCCCCATCAACTCAGTTGTTGCTCACCTGGCCCAGGAGTCTTTTAATCTCCATACCTGATCTTTACAGATAAATGGGAGGCTGAATGGAGATTCTTGACATGAGATGAGGAAATAATTAAAACTTGTGAGAAAGAGAATAGGAGCAAGGAAGAAATTTTAAAATGGAGTGGAGATGAAGAGGGCCTTAGGGACAACTGGAAGAGCCAGGTGGGAGGGTGGAGAACTAGCAGCAATGGTGGGATTTGAAGTGGTATGTCAGGGTTTCCATGGAGAGAATATGCAAGGGAAACATATGGAATATCATGGTCACAACCATTCACCAGCGCATTGGTTTTTCACTGGTCCGCTTCATGTGACTCATAGATAAACATCTGAGGAAAAGGATGGTGTCTTTGCAGATATTTTAGTGTTGTAGACATGTCCTAAGAATACTGAAATTTTTCCTGATACTTACGCAAAGATTTGTATATCCAGGAACCAATGAGAAACTGCAATTAAGTCGATGTGTTTGACAAATATTGATTGACGTAATTTAAAATGTAGATGGTAAAGGCAAAATGCTTGTGTAAGATTATACCAAAAATGTTTTTGACAGAGTTTTTATTGTACTTTTCTAGAATTTGAAGGGTTTTCATCCAGTGAAATATCTATGGTGTGGATTTTTAGAACCGGCAGAGTTGCTGTTCTGTCCCTTCCTGAAAATGTTTATCATAAAAAAATTTTTATTTGTACAAAATTATTCTCCATTTCTTTGATGTTATATTGACCAAATAAAAACTGAAAGTTGACTGTGCAGAGAATTTTTTTAAGAACACATACCTACTTGTTTCAAAGGGAAACAAAACGGAAGAGGTGTTTAAATGATTTTTATTCATGGTGTTAAAAATGGTTATAGGAAGAATTCACATTTTTCCTTAACACATTGTAACAAGCAATTAACTTTTTGGCATAGTGATAAATCTGCTTCTGTAAGAAGGTGTTTTGTGTTTTAATAAGTGGCAGTACAGGCTGGATGTTCATTTTTATTGAATAGTGGAATGAAAAAAAAGTAAATTTAATTCATAAGGTATTGCCTTGGGCTTATTGAGATTTTACATGCAACATCCCAATGGGATGGCATCACATTCAATAGAGTATTATTTTTAAAAAATCATTAGCAACCAACCATCTTAAAGTATCCTAGTATTTGTAAAATGTTATCATTTTTATCTACTCAGTCACCTAAAGTAAAATCATAAATTCTTTAGTAATGTTGAATCAATAGTATTTGAGTATGGTTTTAAAACAACAACAACAACAACAAAAATAAAAGGTTACTTATCCAGAGACAAGACTTTAAAAATTCTTGCTGTCCTTTGTCTATCCATGCATTTATAAATTTGCTTATTTGTTCATTCAATTTTATTATGTACCTGTTCTATTTTAAAAGGAAATAGATAGATCTTAAGATTATCCATTTAGAAATGTATAAGCATAGTTGTGATTTATGCACTATTAGTGTAGTCACATACTGCCTGCTTAGCAAATTATGCCAAACAACAAAAAATTAGCTATATAAGTTTTAAAAAATATTTTTATTGTGGTAAAAGATATATAACATAAAATTAGCCATTTAACCGTTTTATGTGTACAGTGGCAATAAGTACATTCATAATGTTGTGCAACCATCTCCACTATTTTCAAAAATTTTCATGACTCCCAAACAGAAACTCTGTACTCATTAAGTAATAGCCCCTCCCTTCTTACCCATCCTTTCCCTACCCTCTGGTAACTTCTACTCTATTTTTTTGTCTCTATGAATGTGCCTGTTCACATAAGTAGGCTCATACAATATTTGTCCTTTTGTATCTGGCATATTTCACTTAGCATGCATGACTTATTTCTTATGTGTTGTAGCATGCATCATAAATTCATTCCTTTATGTGGCTGAATAATATTCCGCTGTATGTAAATGGCATTTGTTTGTCCATTTATCTGTTGAAGGACACTGGGTTCTTTCCACCTTTTGGCTATTGTGAGTAATACTGCATGAATGTCGGCATACAAATAACTCCTTGAGTCCCTGATTTCCATTATTTTGAAGATATACCTGGGAGTGGAATTGCTGGGTCAAATGGTAATTCTGTGCTGAAGTTTTTGAGGAATCACAGAATTATTTTGTTGTATTATTTTATATTTCTTACTAGCAGTGTATGAGAGTTTCAGTTTCTCAATATCTTTGCCAAAGCTTGTTATTTTTCTTTTAAATCATAGCCATCCTAATGGGTGTGAAGTGAGATCTCATTCTGATTCTGATTTGCATTTCCTTAATGACTAGTGATACTTAGCATCTTTTCATGGGCTTACTGGCTATTTGCATATCTCCTTTGTAGAAGTGTCTACCCAAATTCTTTACCCATTTTTTAATTGGGTTGTTTATCTTTTTGTTATTTAGTTTTAGTTCCTTATATATGCTCGATATAATACTCTTATATAATATGTGATTTGGAAATATTTTCTCCCATTCTGCATGTTGTCTTTTCATTTTCATGAAGGCATCCTTTAGTATAAAAAAAATTATGTTTTGATGATGTTCAGTTTATCTGCGTTTTCATCTGTTGCTCATGCTTTTGTTGTCATATCTAAGAATCCACTGCCAAATCCAAGGTCCTAAAGATTTCCCCTGTGTTTTCTGTTAAGAATTGTGTAGGTTTAGCCCAGGAGCGGTGGCTCACGCCTGTAATCCCAGCACTTTGGGAGGCTGAGGTGGGTGGATCACAAGATCAGGGGTTTGAGCTCAGCCTGATAAAGATGGTAAAACCCCACCTCTACTGAAAATACAAAAAAAAATTAGCTGGGTGTGATGGTGGGCGTCTGTAATCCCAGCTACTCAGGAGACTGAGGCAGGAGAATCACTTGAACCCTGGAGGCAGAGTTTGCAGAGAACCGAGATCACTCTAGCCTGAGGGACAGAGCGAGATTTTATAGTTTTAGCATTGATCCATTTTGCATTCACTTTTGTAACTGATATGATGTAGAGGTTTAGTTTCATTCTTTTGCATGTGGAAATTCAGTTGTTCCAGTGCAGTTTGTTAAAGAAACTATTATTTCTCTATTGAAAGGACTTGTACCCTTGTTAAATCAATTGACCATAGATGTGTGGGCTTATTTCTCAATTTTAAATTCTTTTCCATTGGTCTATGTGTCTATCCTTATGCAAGTGCTGCACTGTTATGATTATTGTACCTTTGCTGCAAGTTTCAAAATCAGGATGTGCACATCCTCTAAATTTGTTCTCTTTTTCAATTTTTAAAACTCCTTTGGCTATTGACAGCCCCTTACACTTCCATATGAATTTCAGTATCAGCTTTTTCATTTCTCCAGGAAAAGGTTGTTGGAATTTTGATAGGCGTTGAAGTGAATCTTTAAATTGCTTTGGGTAGTGCTGATACCTTAACAGTATTAAGTCTTCCAATCCATGAACATGGTATGTCTTTCCATTTATTTTTAATAATTTAAATAGCTTAGTAATTTAAATTTGATTTCTCGTAGCAATATTTTATAGTTTTCAATGTATAAATATGTCCTTGGCTAAACTTATTTCTAGGTATTCTTTTAGATGCTGTAATAAATGGAATTGCTTTATTAATTGCGTTTTTTTTGTGGTGTTCATTCTTGGTCTGTAGAAATGCAACTGATTTTTTTTTTTTTTTTTTTTTGGTCTGTAGATCTTGTAACCCTGAACTTTGCTGAATTAATTTAGATGGTCTAGTAGTTTTCTTGTGAATTATTTGGGATTTTCTATATAGGATCATGTCATCTGTGAACAGAGATAGTTTTATATTTTTCCAATTTGATACACTGTATTTATTTTTCTTTTCTAATTGATCTGTCGGTAGCTTCCAGTAGAGTGTTGAATAGCAGTGGTAAAGGTAGCTATACTGTCTTGTTTCTCATGTTAGGAGAAAGCTATCAACCTTCTTTCATTGAGTGTCATGCTAGCTGCACATTTTTCACAAATATCTTTCTTCATGATGTAGAAAATCCTGTTAGTCCAGTTATCTGAAATTTTAAATAATGTTTACTTTTGTCAAATGTCTTCTTTTTGATCAGTTAACATGAGTATGTGTGTTTTTTTCCCTTTTCTCTCCCAATGTGGTGTATTACATTTTTGAAGTACCTTCACATTACTGCGATAAATCCTACTTGGTCTAATTCTTTTAATAGGATGCTGTACTAGCTATGTGAGTCTTGTATATGGCTAGACTACCATTGAAGATTGTTTTGGATGCGTCCTTTGGCAAGGCTTTTTTCTCTGAGAAATGACAGAACCTTTGACTCTGAACTATTTGAGTCCTTCAAAATATTTGTTTACTTAAATTTTTATAACTAGTCCTATACTTAAGGAAAACAAAATTTATCTATAATTTAGAAATACTTGAGCTTCTACTAGGTATTAGGTGATGGGCTAAGTGTTTTTTTACTATGTTATTTCATTTAAAAGGTAACAACTATTGTAAATAAAAGGCTACAATTCATATTATCCTCATTTTATATATGAGGATATGGAAGCTTAGAGCTTAATAAATGGTAAAGCAAGAGTTTTTAGCCCCTTTCTTCTTGACTTCAGCCTCTTATTCCTAAATCTATATTATTATGTCAGACCTGAAACATGAGTCTGTTTACAATACTGCAAAGAAAGAATAATAGCAGCTACAACTAAAGAATACCATATGATGGGGTCATTTTTATATTTGTATATTCCCCAATTCAGAACTCTTGAAACATAGTAAAGAGTGGAGGAATGGATGGGAAAAATATTAAAGGAAATCCATGAATGGCTTGAACAAAATCTTTTAAATTTTAAATGCACATGAATCAGTCTTCATCATTTCTAAACATCTTAGGCATTTTAGAGGTCACCAAGAGTTTTCAGAAAAACAACACAATTCTTCTATGTAAATATTATGACATAACAGGTGTGTTGGCTAGTGATAAGATATTCTGCCAAGCAGCAAATAAATGCACATGAATCCCAGGAAGATGTTTGGCCTCGGGTATATTTGAATGTAATTTTTAAAATGGCATTCTGTTTTTTCTCAGCATCAGCAATAGCTGCATATCCCTACTTTGAATGGTAAGGTTGACACTGTTTTAACCCAATATATTTTATTTTTAATGTTCTAAAATGTTACTATGAAATATATCTTGAGATCACTTCCTTTCCTACCCCAACTTTTACCTGGCTAAAGCCTTAAAATTTTTTTTTGTCATGTCCCCATTAAGAAGTCTTCTCAGCTGGTTGCACTGGCTCACGCCTGTTATCCCAGCACTTTGGGAGGTAGAGGTAGGCGGATCATGAGGTCAAGAGATCAAGACCGTCCTGACCAACATGGTGAAACCCCCATCTCTACTAAAAATACAAAAGTTAGCCTGGCATGGTAGCATGGGCCTGTAGTCCCAGCTACTCGAGAGGCTAAGGCAGGAGATCGCTTGAACCTGGGAGGCAGAGGTTGCAGTGAGCCGAGATTGTGCCACTGCACTCCAGCCTGTATGACAGAGTGAAACTCCCTCTCAAAAAAAAAAAAAAAAAAGTCTTCTCAGGTTTTCCAAGCCTTGATTTGCCACTTCCAAATTCTCTCATAGCATCCTGTACTTACCTGTCTGTGGCACTATCCCTGCACCTTTCTGCTAAGGAAGAGAAAATGGAAAGCATCATTTTATCTTGAGATTTGCATTTTTTAAAATTAGCAATGTAGTTAATCCTTGTAGTTAAGAAGAAAGCACATATTCTTAATGTTGCAAATAACTTTCTGTGTTTTAACACTTAAGTTAAAGACAGGATAGGGGTGGGTGAAATGTTTTATGAAATTTAGTAGTGCTGACACATTCAACAGGGAGGTATGAGCATATGGTTATATAATTAAGTCTAGGAAGTTTCATATCCTGATCAGCAGGTCCATCATAAAATAAATGTTGTATGTACCTCATATTTTGTCACCACTCTAATTTCATGAAGAGTCACTAGAGCACTCCCCAGTAAAGATTATTTGATGTTACTGCTTCAATTTTTGATCTCACCTCATATGGCATTTATGTTCTTATGAATAAGGAGAGAAACCATTGGAGGAGGTGGTGATTTTGAACTGGACAGCTGGAGAACCAAATTAGATAAATCTGAAACACTGTGCTTAAAGATGGCAAGGTCATTAGTGTGAATGAGTAGATGTATAATGGAAGTATTGTACAGTTGTGTATATTTATGGAGGGAAAAGAGGAAGAGGGGCTCAGGCAGAATGAGGAGGTGTTTGTAGAGTTATTCATACGAATATTGAAATCTTCCATAATAAGAATTGTGCACTAAAAAAAGAAAGTGATGTCAGATAATTAGATTGTATGGGTTTAAATATGAAGAACAGGCATAAAACTGGGAAAGGGACCATCTAAATCTCGCATGGTGAGATAATGGGACAGAGTCCCTCCCATGTGATAATTTACTGTCTTTTGGTTCAGAGAGAATTTTGCCATGATTTCATATTTCTGCAGTATAACTTGAAGAAATTGCTAATGTAATTTCAAATGTTATCTAAACATTTAGTAGTTGGGGAGGTGATGCCCAATAATGCTTTTATGTTACCTAATTGGTAACTTGTTAACATTTTTATTTAATATGAGTGAAGAAAAAATTAAAATTAAATGGCTGCTATAAAATGTGATTAGTGATTTAAGTGACGAAAGTGGAATGTCTCTCATCTGGGCTCATGCATATTTGTCTCCAGCCTCCTCCTCACCAATATGCCCCTTCCTACTTTCTGTCAGCCAGTTTTTACTACATGTAAATAAGTGCATGTAAATGGCAAGCAAACAACCCTTTAGAAATCCTTTTCTGTCTAAAACCACTGCTTTCCACATACTTGACAGATACGCAGACAGTAAGGTGTACAATGCTTTTCACTTCTCTCCTTGTTTCTCCGTGACTCTTTGCTGGCTACCACACATATATATGATTTTTCTCCAAGTAATACAGCATAGTACATTATTTAAAGACATGAATTTTCTTTTTGAAATCTTCCTCCTTCCCCTAGGTACAAGGGTGTATGCAGAGCAGTCAATAGGTAATCAATAAATGATTGATGAGTGAAAAATTGATTGAATGAATAAACCACATGGACTCTTTTCAGAAGATGGCAATTGTGTGTTAGATATATATTTTAAATGTACAAACTGTACATTTAAATATAATTTAATATAAAAATGCATTTTATATTTTTTTCTGGATGTTTGTTCATAGTAGTACATGAACCCAATATGAAGAAACATAGTAGTGTGAAATGTGTAAGTGGTTTGGAATTTTCAATACTTATCTCCATGGTACCTCTCTCTTGCCTTTGTTTTCTATTGTATTTTTCAGTTACATCAAATTAAGCAGTGTCTCATAGCATAATTTATTTTATAGGTGGTTTAAATAAACTGCATTATTTTAATCCCTAAAACAAACTTAAAAGTTGTAACAAATAAAACAAGTGCAGCAGTAAAATGCATAAAGATATAGTTATATTACTTGATTATTACCATTTGTTAGTATAATTTTATTATAATCTAATTTTTTTTTTGCCTTTAAATTTGACTCTTCCAAGGGTGTGATTATTGTCAACATTTTTTCACTCTAGGTTACAAATTTTTTCCTTTATACTCAACCTAGGATTGTCCACATGGAGCTCTGGTTCTGCCCAGCTGGTCCTTTATCATTTCTCTTTACTCTTTCTCACCAGCAATGTGGGTTGGCTGAAACTTCCGAACATTAAAACAACCTCTTCACCCTCTGTCCCCTTCTAGCTATTTTTGGATTTCCTTCCTAACCAATTTTTTGAAAACAACAATGCATGCTGAAAATTTCCACTTCTTTATAGCACCCAGGCTTCGTTCCAACAGTCTCCCGTCCTCTGCCTTCAGGGAAATTCCTCTGACAGTGACCATTGAATTGCCAACTCCCAGTGGCCTTTCTTCTCATCTGTTGACTATGGACAACCCCGTTCTTAAAGAAAATATCTTCCTTGCACTCTTGTCATACCTTTCTTTGGAAATCCATCCACCTTCCTTTAAGTGGACGTTGCCTTGAGGGCTCATATTTTTGCCACTACTTCTTTAACTCTCGATGTACTTTAGAAATCCTAAAATATATCTTGAGCTGGGCGTGGTGGCTCATGCCTGTAATCCCAGCACTTTGGGAGGCCGAGATGGGCAAATCACTTGAGGTCAGGAGTTCAAGACCATCCTGGCCAACATGATAAAACCTCATCTCTACTAAAAATACAAAAATTAACTGAGTGTGGTGGTAGGCGCCTGAAACCCCAGCTACTCAGGAGGCTGAGGCAGGAGAATCGCTTGAGCCTGGGAGGCAGAGGTTGCAGTGAGCCAAGATTTTGCCATTGCACTCCAACCTGGGCCACAGAGTGAGACTCTCTTTCAAAAAAAAAAAAATCTATTCTTGGATTTTTCCTTTCTTGCTCTGTGTTCTCTCTGCTGGTTCATCTAAGACCAGGGCTGAAAGGCTGTCCTGTGCATCTGTGTCTGCCTGGACGGGTCCCCGTCTCCCGACCTAGTGTCCTGGTCATTCTCTCTCCTCCATTTCCCTGGTAATATTGTAATTGTTGTCTTCATGGAATTCAGAGTGAGCTTCCTAAAGGCATGTCTACCGATTGCTTACATTGTCTAAATATGAAGGCCAAATTTGTTGGATAAGTGTAAGGGAATTTCATTGCCTGATCCTTGCTGAACTCTCCAACCTCATTTACTTCTCTCCACTCCTCCCATCTGTAAGCCATATTCATGTGCCCCATAGGCTGCCATACTGCTTAATGGCTTCTCATTTTTCTCATGATGCTCCTTTTGTTGCAAGATACCCATTTATAATAGCCAGTATCCTTGAAAACTCTCCTTTGTAATGACTTGTCTGAAGGACCACTTACCTAGTGAAACCTTCCTGATCTGATCTGAGGTAAGATGGTCCATAATTTCTCCTTTGTAGCATGGCAGTACCTTGAGCTATAGTTCCTGCCATCTCTGCCAGTTTATACTGTAGTCAGGAACAAAGTCAAACAAGCACTTTGAACCTCCTGTAATTGGTACTTGAAAAGGGAGGGGCACCATGCCACAAAGCCTCATAGGAGATCACAGGACGCAGACTGCAGAGGAAGTGACTGCTGAGGGGAGATTTTAAGGATGAGCAGGTCTTATTTTGGAAAGGGGGAAGCTGCAGAGGGAGATGATGGTGTCAGGAGAGGAGAGTGAGAGAAGAGATGACCATTCTCCTTAGGTGCATTTGAGAGTCAGTTCAGGGAGTGTAATGGAGAAGGGAACAGGCGCTGATTCATAGGAGGCCTTTACAACATGTTGATGAGTTTGGAGCTTATGGTAAAGGCAATGGGAAGCCATACAAGTTTCTGAGTAGGAGAGAGACTTGGGAAGGTTACACAGTAGACAGAACTCTCTGATAACAGTGAAGAGAAAAGATTATAAGGGGCCAGTGAAATGGGGTGACAAAGGAGTTAGGGGGTTATTGCAGTAGTTAAGAAAATATGACAGTGGCTTAGAGTAGGTAGTAGCACAGATGGAAATAAATTGGGTCTAGAAATTCTTAGGAGGGGTAAGAGAACTTGTAAGTAACTGGATATCTGAGGATGTTAGGGGAAGAAATACTGGAGGCTGCCGGGTGTTCTGATGTGGACAGTGGGTGGTGCCATTTAACAAGAATAGGCACCGCTGGGGAGTGCCAAGCTTTCTCAGGAAGATGGAGATCTGTTTTGTGCTTCAGGAACCTGTGTAACATGAACATAGAGAAGGCCAATAGACAGCCTGAAACCTAGAAGAAAGTCTTATCTGCCTATCTTCTTTTTTTTTGAATCATGTCTTATTCATCCTCATATGTCTTGTGACTATTATCTAGTTGGCTTTAGGAACTATTTCAATGAGTGAGTGAGTGAGTGACTGGGTGAATGAATGAATGAATGAAACAGGAATACTCCTGTAGGATGATCCACCCTATCCACTCTTGTCCACAAAAGGCTATATTTGGATCATTTAGCCAATCAAGATTATCCTGCTAGCCTTTTGATTCTTATTATGAATGCTTCCAGTACAGTAGAAGAACCAGAAACAAATGTACATTCTAAAATACAGAAAAAATACATTTTTCTCTTCAATATGAACACCTATTTTCTTATCCCATATTTGTGGCGTTACCTGCCTTTTTTCTCTTTGAGATTCAGGATGTTTGTGATTTTAATGAAGGTCTCATGTAGAGAGTCAGGTCCTATTTTGTGTTATCCATGCTAATGTTCAGATAATGAAAAATGGCTATAGTTTTAAAGTCTAAGTACTTCAAATTTCTGCAAGGTACACTTACCACATAATGAGAAACCGAATCATGCTTTCCAAAGTGGATCCTATCAAATATCATTTCCTCCCATATTTATATTCAGTTTGGAGTTAATCTGGTGTTATCCCTAGGTATTATAGAGGAATGGTGGTAAGGATTCTTGTGCAAAATAATGTTGCCTAAAATTGAGCAAATGTGTTCTTGACAAATGGAGAATTTCTTGGAAAGTCACAGGAACACACACACACACACACACACACACTCACACACACTCACACATACTCCTCATACTCACTCTCATTTAAGGAGCTTAGTGGACCTTATTGTAATACTGCGCAAGGAAAATCTTCAGAAGAGAGCCAGCCGGGAACTGCAGATGTTCTTTTTGGTTCCTTTGGCAGTAAGGGAACCTGTGAGTCAAGGTTAAGACTTTGAGAGCTAAATAATACAACTGACTAGGTTTTTTTTCCCTACCAGTGAGCAATCCCCAAGGTCATGGACTCTGTCTTCAAAAATTCTAGGGACCTGAAGTGATTAAGAATTGAACTTTCTTATGTTTATCATATACCACAAGGGAAGAAATCAAGTGAATCTGAGCTCTGATGAGAAATACTTGGGTCTCAGTCAAGGTAGTTGCAATCAGAATATAATTCAAGATGCTGGGTTAGGAGATCACTGATTTCTGCAAAAAGACAAGTAGACTCCCCCAGCCCACAAGTGAGTCTTGATCTTCATTTTTAACTTTGCTTTGCAAATTAAGCCTTTCAAAAAGCATCCTTGATTGAGGTGAACCATGCATACTTTTAAGTTGCATTTTGTTTAACTCTATCTCTGCAGCATAAGTACACTCTGGTTGTGCCTGTGCACATGGAGATCTGTTTAGTTGAAAATACAGAAATAATTTCATAAAACATCTTATAGTGTTGAGGGCTATAACGATTTTATTGTAGATATGTTCTGGTCACCAACAGTGAAATAATACAACGTATTTTTTAAAGTGAATCTTTTTGCATAGATACGCTCAATTATCATCTCTATGCTGGTGACTCAATTATTTTACCCTGCTACCAAATTTCCTTTCTAAGCTTTAGTTTGAATATCCAAGTGAACTTCTGACATCAGGACCACTGCCATGTCATGATAATAGCTCAAGTTCTGCCGGTTTCAATCTGAACACATGATTTTCCCTCAAGTCTGATCTACCTCCAGTGTTTTCTGTCTCAGTGCATGGCATCACCACTTGTTCAGCTGTATAATCAGAACCCCTGGATAGGTTGTATCTTTGCTACTGTTCTCTCCCTTATTCCATACCTAATTTATCAGCAAGCCCTGTTGATTTTTTTTTCTTTAGTGTGTCCAGAATCTGTCTCCTGTTTTGCAGCTCCCTTGAGATCATCTAGTGCAGTTTTCCCTAGCTAGATTTTGTCCCTAGGGAATATTTAGTAATCTCTGGAGCCATTTTTGGCTGTTACAACTGGGGAACCGCTACTATCCAGTGGGCAGAAGCCTGGGATGCTACTAAACATCCTCCGATACGCAGAAATGTTTCCACAACAGAGTTAAACAGCCTAATATGTCAGTCGAGCCAAGGTTGAGAACTGCTCTAGTCTAAACCAGCATCCTGGATTACCTTATTTCTGAATTACCACAATAGCCTTTGAACTGGCACTTAAACACCTAGTACTTAACAATGCAAATCCAGCTTCTGCGCCCAGTGGGACTTCTTACTACTATTAGGATAGAGAGTATCCTTTCTCTGAATGGTCTCTAAGGCCATATAGGGTCTTGCCTGTGGCCACTTTCCCAATGTCAATCAGTCTTGTTGCTTTCTGACTTTCTCTGTTCCACAGCTGTATTATTAGCTTATTTCTCATCTTTGCATGTACCTTGTTCTTTCTGCCCATGGGCATTTATACACAATCTTCTCACCTGAAATGCTCTTCTCCACACCTTTACCTAGGTAATTCTCTTGATCATTCTTCAGTTGTAACTGGAAGATTATTGTGCATGAGGAGTGCTTATCGAACCCTGCTCTAGATTAATCTTGTAATGCAAATTCTCATAGCTCTGGACTTAAAAAAATTACCTAAGTTTGTTTTATATTTGTTTCCCTTTTAAAACATTCAGATAATTCTGCCAGGTCTGGGAATGCCTGCCTGTAGCCCCAAGCCATTCAGGAGGCTGAGACAGGTTGATTGCTTGAAGCCCGGAGTTCAAGACTGTAGTGTGCAGTGACTGCGCCTGTGAATAGCCACTGCACTGCAGCCTGGGCAACATAGCGAGAACCTGTCAGAGGGATGGAGGGGACATTTTTAAATAGTTTTAATTAGTATTTATTAAATTAATATTACATATTTAGGCCAGGTAGTTTTCTAGGTGCTTTATATATTTTTAATCATCACAGCAACTATATATGATGGATGTTGTTACTTCTTATTGTTACCTTATTTAGTAGAATCTAAGACATATTTTCTCTGACATCTCTGAAATTAGAATGCCTTACTTTCTAGGTAAGGTAAGACCAGTTCATATTTAATTTGGCAGAACATGATATTAATTCCATTTTGCAAATGGGAAAGCTGAGGCACAGAGAGGTTAAGCAACTTGCCTGTGATAACCAAGTGATGGTGTCAGGATCGAAATGCAGGCAGTCTGATGACGTAGACCATATCCACTTCAGTTCAGTGCTCCCTGCTTCATAATGTTGCTGTGAGGATTACTGAGATAATGCATCAAGCATGTTAACTCATTGACGTATAGTAAGCGCTGAATAAATGTCAGTTATGATTATTATGAGTATCTTTATTATTTCTCTTATTGTGTCATTACTTAGTGCTGTCTCTTCCCACAGAAAGGAAGGTTTCAGAAGGTCAAGACCTCTGTTTCTTCTGCTTCTCACTGTATGAGTTTTTCTTAGCACTGAGCTGGGTAATAAGTGTTTTTTGAATGAATAAATGAATGCTTGAATGTAAGAGAGGAACTGTTAAAGAGAATTGGAGTCCTATCATTTGAAGACACAAATGTTCATCTTGAATGATTGCTTTGTGCCTCTTATAGCACTTACCCTGTTGTGTGTTGTAACATTTATTTGTGTAATTGTCTTTTATTTCCGTACCAGATTATAAACTTCCTACACATATGACATTGGATCCCCGGAGCCTACCAGATTTTCGCTATATAGAATACAGTCAGTACATGTCAGATCTATTGACTCTTGAATTGCCCTAGCGCTTCAGCTCAGTTCAGAACTTAGTATTGTTACAGGAGAAGATTATCTCTGCAGATTTTTTCTAACATCATAAAACTTTGTTGCATCGAGATGCTGTCATTTCCCAATTTTCTTCAGGAAGCTATAAAATGAATATTCCTGTATATCTTTACAGACTTACTGTGGGTTATGAGAAAAACAGTTGCCATATTCAATTGAAACATATAGATATACGGGATTACTTTGCCTTTTGGTTTCTGGTTTAATTTGTGTTTAAATAAAATGTAAATAAGTTGTAATTTTTCAGAGAGAGTTTAAGAGAGATAGTTCCTCAATAGCCTTTACTTGCTAGCCTTAAAAATTAAAGAATGAGAAAAGAGGGTTTTAAGTATTGGAAGTTATTTATCTGAATTATTCACTGTGTTGTAGAATAATGAATTTATCGCCTTTCCAATTGGCTTCATGCTTTGGAAGGCTGAAGAATGAATCTTTTTATGCCAAAGAGAATGTTATGTCATAGGCCTAAACAATTTACCTGGCTTCTTCCTTTTGGACCTGGTTTCATGTCTTTGGCAGCTGAATGCAAAGGATATTGTGTTCTGCCCTATCAGTGCCAAAAGTTCACAGACGAGAGCATTTTTGGCAGACAGAGCTTGTTTTAAGGACAAAGGTGTTTGAATTTCACACTTTGTTTTCAGAGACTTGTTCATACACTACAGGTGAGAGTTTCACAAAATCATGCATTATGTACTAAGCACTTGGGGACATAGTGCATGTTTCACCTTGATTGGCTGCTCGGAAAGCTCTGTGGTGGCCTTTGTTACCTGGACTATGCACTGAGTAAGGCCCCAGAGAGGACTAAGTGGAATGGAAATTAATTATTGTGTAGCTTCAGAATTTAAATTCCTTAGAACACAAAAGAAGGATATTTGACTATGTGCAATGACTTTTTGGACTGTAGGCACAATATCTGAGATAAGACGTCATGTTGGTGACAGAAAGCCTAAAGCCTTAGAGTATAGCAGGATTCTGTAATATATGGTCGACTTTATACTTTTTAAAATATGTCACACCTCTGTAACATTCATATTAAATAGTTTATAGATCTAAATACTTGAAGGAGTATTATAAATCCTTGTAATTCCCCATACGCTAGAATTAATATGTAGATTTCTGTTATAAAGGTAAGCTAAAAGGGATACTAATGCAACTTTTTCATTATCTGTACATATAAATGTGTTCAAGAGTCTCTGTTGTTTTGGTCATTGTCAAATAGCCAAACCCAAACATTTTCTTCTCACAATTGGGTGAGGAATTTGCCTCCTTTGTGCTAAAAGTTGATGCTACTCTGAATTGTTTTTTAATGTGTACATTCTTCTATCTCTTAATTCCATCTCTACTGGTACACTCCTATAATACATCAAGAAAATGTGTAGCAATACTTATTTCAGTATTATTTTAATATTAAAAATTTAGAAACAGCTTAAAATGCTTTTCCCTAGACAACTGAAGAAATAAATTACAGTATTCATCCAATGAAATATTGTCTAATCTTTAAACAGAGTGAGTTAGATCTATATGTGCTAATGATACCTGAAGTTCAAGACATATGTATTTGCAAGTTTCAGAACAGTGTCAAGAAGATGACTTTATTCATGTAAATAAGGTGAGGTTTATATGTAGTATGTATTTCTGAGTGTATACATCCCTTTAGGGAAGGTACACAAGAAACAATTCACAATATTCGCTTCTGGGGATAGAGAGCTTTTAGAGGCTAAGATGATTTTGTTTTTGCCTTTATATTCCTCTCTCTTGTTTAAATTTAAAAATTTTACAAAAACAGTTTAGGTTCATTTAGAAGTGAAATACTCTGAATTGAGTCTTTAACTCACATTGGGTGCCATTGTATTAACAAGTGATTTGAAAGAAGAAAACATGTGAAGAAAATGAACAGAGTGTGTCTTTTAATTTTGCCTGTGGCAGAATTAACTGCCACATACTCCACATGCCTTCCTGGTCATACCAGAAGACAAATCTGTGGGACTGTCTGTCTCTGCTGCATATGGGGTGCTGTGGCTTCTGCAGTTAGTCTTAGGATGTTGTTTTGGTGCTCCCCGCTCCTCACTGCCAACGTGATATGTGTTGTGCTGTCCTTTAGCGTCCATTGGTATAAAGCTTTTTCTTAGTCTGAAGAGGCCTGACTCTGTTGTCAAGGCCAAATTATACCTTGGATAATTACTTTTGTTCACATCCCACTCCCCTCTTTCTAATAGATAGCAGTGCTATTTTTGTTATGAAGGTAATAGATGCTTATGGATTTCCCCCCACAATTTTTAAAATTGTCTTTCTATAAGGTCACATGATATATTCAGAATTTTGGTGAATCTTCTACCTCTCGTTTTGTAAATGATCAAAATGAAATTTAGTCAAAGCAACTGACTCTTTTCAGAGACAAGGGCTGAATTAAGATGCACAGAGAAGAGTTACAGATGGACTCTCTCAAATGTGTGCTTTTACTGTGTCTGAAGAGAATTACTGCCTTTAACCCAAAGGTGAGTTCTATCCGGGAGGTCACTTAGAATAGAAAGACAATTATCAGTAGAAATAATAAAGTATTATGATTTGGGTGGAAAAAACTGCTGGGAAGAGATATTAATTTAAAGCTATACACAGTATGCTGTTGTGCTTTGTAAGCTAGTAAGTGTTAAATGTTGTAAATTTGAGCATTTAGTCATATTTACTATATAAATAAAAATAGAAGAAACTAAATAATTATAATTAGGTGACAGTATAGGATAGCAGTAAAGATAGAAGGTCTAAATTCTTAGGGGCCATTAGTCTGTTCAGAGTCATAGGTCATTCCACATTGCACTTGGAAAACCACTACGCTTCTATGGATCTTGGGATCAGCACTAGATGAATAGCAGAAAATAGCTGGATCATGTTTCAATCTGAAAGATTTTGAAATGCCAATCAGAACCCTGGCTTGCTCTAATTTTCAGAAAAACTATGAGAAATGTGGATCATAAAGCAGAATTTGGCTCTCAATGCTGAATTAAAATTATTCTTAGGAAGGCTTCAATTAACTCCATAGCAAAACTACCAGTGTTCTCAATTTTGTAGCTGGAGATACTTATGAGAGTGGCAGATGGCCACACAAAGCAACCATGTTATTTTATTTCCAAATTTATGTAAACTGAACTCATAAGTTTTTAAAAATAAGACTTCTCAAATGTACTACAACAATCCTAGGTCCCCAAATCAAATCTCGAGATTGTAAAAAATCCTTTAAATTCACTGATGCATGTTTTTTTTTTAAATAGTGATTCATGTGATTTAAAAGTAACTTCCCTGTGCCCACAGTGGTTAGAACTTAGGCATCCTTTCTTCCAAGTCCTTCAGCTCATCTGCCAGGTGTCATCCGTGGTGGCTGAGCATGAGAACTTTGTCGTCAGATACTTTTGGTGTTGGACCCTGGCTCTGAAGTGACTAACTAGGAGACCTTAGGCAAATTATGTGATCACTTTAAACCTTCTTGCCCCCATCTTTAGATATATAACCATAAGACTGTTTAAATATTCAGTGAGAAAAACAATATGAAGCAATTAGCACAATACCAAGAACATAGTAAGTCCTCAATTGTATCTTTTTTCTTGTTTAACATTGGCTAAAGGACAGTAAAAGGAAGAAACCATGGGTTCTTTAAGTCTTATAAATGTTTTAAAAAGCAGACCACACAGGTGGTGTAATGGCTAAGAAGCATTCTGTTGAACCAGATATCTTTAAATTGTCGGTATGAGTTCAAACAGCTGGAGTGACCCAGGCACTGACCCCAGAGTGGATGATGGAAGGTGGATCTGGGCAGAGTGTGTCATCTGAACACCAGTTTGGCCCTTGGAAGCCCTTCTTCTTATGGAGTGAGTGGTGATGTCAATATTTTTGTGACATGGCATCGTCAGTAAATGTCTGATTGGAAAATAGGGCATCTTACCTTCGCAGAAGGGAGAACAAAAGGAACTTACAAGAAAAAAGTCAAGAATACAAAAATGATTCTGGTTAGTTGAAACTTCCAATTGTGTTCTAGTAACTTGAGTTTTTAACTTGATAGAGAAATTGAATTACTTGCTCTTCCCTCTTTATATAGTGATTGCACTGTGGAGACATAGAGAATTCTGTCACAAGCATGGTGTCAACCAAATTGAAATCTTATTTAAAGTTTTGCCCCATTTGCTACTCAGTGGTAGGAACTTCTTTGTAAGTAGCACCTTCTGTGTTTTACCTTTTAGCTTACTTGTTAATTATATAAGGGCTGGGAACAAGTGAGTATCCCCTATACCTACACCCTTAGAACATACATTCAAAGCCTAATCAGGTTGTTACTACTTGTTTTCAGATGGTAGAATCTCTAGGATCATCCTAGAAGAAGACCTAATCAGTGAAAGCAGTTCGTTGCTTTGCTATGTCTTTCATACATAAAAGTTTTTCCTTTGTTTTGGCCTTTTATATTTTTATACAATTAAAGATTCATCTGGAATTTTCTTCTTTACCGATTTGAAGTGTCTGCATTGTTTTTCTTAGACTTAACATTGTTTTTGTTTTTTGTTTTTTTGTTTTTTTGTGTTTTTTTTACTGTAGATTAGTTTGAGATGCTATATATGCCCAAGCTATTGAGTAAAGGAAAACCTACATAGTCAAGGATGCTTTCTGAGTGCCCACTTCGGGAAGTCCCAGCCACAGGGAAGTCAATATTGCAGTGAATATTTTAGAAAGAAGTCCTTTCTTGCTGTATCAGTAAACACATACTCAGATGGGGCAGCAAGAAAACAAGTATCTACACTTTTCATTTGCAAAATAATTTAGCTTTAAAAAATGTACAGACTGGAGGATAGAGATGAGGACCTGCATCCTAGAGGATGGCATAGTGAATGGAAGCAATTAAACCCCAGCATTTTACAATTCTATCTGAAAAGTCTTTATTTAATGACAAGATAATGTCTTTCTTATTTTAAGATTATTTTACAACCTCTGCTCCTTATTACTTTTTGCTAGCTGCAGAAAGTTGCTAGAACGTATTTCTTGGCACAAATAGGGTTCTCAAATGTATTTTCAAATATTAGTGTTTTGAAATGAACTTCACACAATCTGTGTTACAGTAAGAAAAATGATTAACAAGCGTTTTCTTCATCTGGCTATGGAGTGGATGCAAGAATCTGAGCTCTATACTTATTTGGTCATCATCACCTTTTTTTGTTTCATTTCTTTTGATATCACTTCTATTTCTTATCTCTTCATTTTGCAGTAATAGAAGAAGCCTTAACAGTTGCAAGATTACATATTTATATCAGGGTTCAGACTGTGAATTCATTCTTTTCTAGGGAAGCAGAAAGATCATGTAAAAATGGTGACCACATGTTGACAGAATGCATGATTTAACAAAACCAAAGGCAATCATTTCAAAGAAAAATGTTTTATTTTCTGCCAGCAGAGTATAATGGAGAGAAATTGGCTGGTATTATTTTTAAAAATTGCCCAAATCACTGTAGTTAGTGTAAAATTGTCTCTGGAACTATTTCCTGTAAGTTAACCAGACATATGATTGTATCCTTTCTATTTTGAATACTGAAGCTCACATTTCGACTGTCTTGCATGGAGCCTATCAGGTATAATAGCTCTTTGTAAAGGTGCTTCCTTTTCTTTTGTAGTCTTTTCCACCTAAGCTTCCATTTTCATTTACACAATCTTAGAATACTTACAGTTGGGCTTTTTAGAACTTAGAGTGAAATATTATTCACTAACAAATCAAGATTATAAGCTACGCAAAATATGCCGCTTCAGTCTACAGAAGACGAAGTGAAATTAATGTAAATACTGCTTACACTATTAAAAATTCTCTACACATTTCAGTTGAAAAAAGATTTCATTTTTAACATGTGGTCCACATGGTTTGTTGCCTTTTGCTTAGGACTTCTAGTAATTTCACATATTATACACTGGCACCAGCTTATGTTGTATGTGGTAAGTATGATTCATAACGGCAAATCCGATTTATGTGTCATTGAGAGAAATAATGGTATCTCATATGATTTCAGTGGTCACATGTCTCTGAAGAAGTAAAAAAGGCATGAGTCACTTGGTGGAATGTGGTTGGTCATATCACTACTTTGGCCGCTGAGGTTTTCAATGGCTAAAACAGGGGTTGGAAGTGATATGGCAGTTGTTTTCTGGTCAGCTAGAGACTGAACCATCCTATGGGATCTAAGCCTATACCATTTAGGAAGAAGTGTGGATCACCTCTGTAAACCAAAAACTAGTATAAATACGACTTACCCTAGGAACAAATAGGAGTGTTGCATTTGTATCGACCCAGGGTCAAAAGTACTGGTGTGTACTAGATACAGGTAATTGATTGATTTGGATTTAGCTTGATGTCAGACAGCAATCAGCATATGTGTACTATCCATAGAAAGTAAACAGGCATACTTTAAAAAAGCAAGCTTTGCCATCATTTGAACCTCTCCCACCCACTAGTTAATTTATTTTTTCAAGATGAACTCTTGCTATGTCACTCAGGTTGGAGTGCTGTGGTGAGACCTCACAGCAACCTCTGCCTCCCAGGTTCAAGAGATTTTCTTGCCTCAGCCTCCCGAGTAGCTGGGATTACAGGTGGCCACTACCATGCCCGGCTAATTTTTGTATTTTTAATAGAAACAGGGTTTCACCATGTTGACCAGGGTGATCTTGAACTCCTGACCTAGTGATTCACTCTCCTCAACCTCCCATAGTGCTGGCGTTACAGGAGTGAACCACTGTGCCTGGCCAAAACAAGAGTTTTAGTTTAATGTTTAAAACAGAGCTGTAACTCTTATATAAACCATATTCTTCTATCAGCTTACACAGCTGATATTTCTTATTAACTAAGAGTAACTGTTTTGTGCTCTGCCTTATCAGTTCTAGGCTTTCCTTTGGAAGCGTAGAGCTGAAATTATATTATCATTATTAAACAGTGATTTTAGTTAAGCCAGTTTTCATGTGTTGTCTGTGAATTTAATAACCATGCAGCCTCACTGAATCCTGAATGAAAGTCATGTTGCTTATTTACTTATTGGAGGCTGAACAATGGGAAGTCACACACCACTCTAAAACTGTAGGTAAATGGGAAATTAATGTATCAGACACATTACTGGTAGTTCCGCTAATGTTGTATGACAAAAACACAACTGAAAATAGGATCATCAAATGGAAAGATGTCTTAGAGAATAATCCTTTTGTTTTAAGGTGAAGAAACATACAGTCAGAGAAATTAAATGTCTTGAAGTCATACAGCTATTATTGGCAGAGCTCGGCCAGCATTGCGGTCCTGTGACTTAGAGATTATATTTGATTATAATGAATAACTGTGAGTTTTCTCAGTCATATATTTTCTTACATTGAATAGCCTCCTTATGTGTACCATCTGTACCTACCCAATTAACTCTACTTATTTTCCAGATGATCTGCCTTTCAATTGCTTTATTCTAGGTCTGCTTACAAATCACTTTTATATATACATTAGTTGCATCCAGGACCTCCCACCAATAGCATGAACTGCAAAGATGGACCTGTCTTTGATAGTTCAGTTAGCTTTCTCATGATAAGGATGTAAGTATCCTGACCACAGAGAGGAAGCAAACCGTACTTTTAAACAGGGAATTTCTCTTTTTTGAATAGTAGAGTTTCCTTGTCACTGACATATTTCCATATGCCTTCTGGTCCATGCAAGGATCTGTTAGATTGATGCCTGGAAAATTCGTAGATGGGTGGCTCTCCAGGGGGATAAGAGCCTCCTCACCCAAATCTGTGCTATACAAATAAGGATGCACAGTGGCTGTTGAGCTCATGTGAAAGTTGAGCACATTGACATGGAATAAAGAGGCATTATTTTCCTTATTCCTGCCTTTCATGTACAAATTGTTCAGGAGCTCATCTGTAATGTGCAATATAATAGACCTAAATTTGATTTTACATGTTTACATTCAGCACATAGTAACATATAAATGAATGCTTATAGGGGTCTTTATGAAATGAGTCAAATGTACTCTCATGTTCAGCTTGTCATCTCTCTCACAATTTGTATAGAATTTTGCCAAATCGGTTATCCTTGTGCAATTCAAGAATTTGGGTTTATTTTCTCTGTAAGAATTGGCTTGATATTTTTTCTTCTTACTTGTCATCATGGTCCAAATACAGGTATTGATAACCATGCATCATGACTGATTAAAAAAAAGTTCCAAAAAGGCTTCTAAATGAAGGCTGTAATTTTGTATTGAATTTCTAGTGACATGAGCAAATCACTTGCTCTTTGACCTTATGGATTTTATAATGTCATCAGAGTCTATCAATAAAATTATAGCTTACAGTTGAACATACACCATTCTTTACTGTATTGCATGTACAGGGGTGAAGGGAAGCAAATTGTAGCATGTCTGCTCTGGTATGCACTCCAGCAGGCTCTGTGTGTGTATGTGTGTGTGTTTTCTTTTTCAATTGAGATCAACTGTACAATCAGTCATAGAAGCTGTAGATGAAGAGCAGTGCCTGAGTCTTACATAGAAATGTGTCTCTTACTCCCACCTGCTGTGAATGAAATTGACTAGAATGGTGCCATTCTGATCAATTTCATTAAGCATCAGACACTGCACACAGACATCATGACTGTCCCCTCTACCTGAGCTGTAAGCTTCCATCCCAGAGGGAAAGGGATACTGCCAGAGACCAGGAGCATATTGCCAAAAAAAAAAAAAAACCGAGAAGGCCACAGATGCTCCTATAATGGAAGCAAATGTGTAAAACCACACTTAAAAATCAAAGGTTCCAAAACTCTTTTTTAAATTGCAGAAGACATTTCTAGACAGTTGTCTTATTCAGTCATTCTGAAGCTTGGAGAGATTTAACATTTCACCTTAAGTGATTTGTAGGTATCCTGACATCTTGAATCCTTTCTCTGTAATCTCTTATGTTCTCTTTGGAGCACTGCTCTGTCTACTTTTTGAAAAAGTTCTGATTACACCCACCCACCCACACACACACACACACACACACACACACGCACACACACACGGGTCTGGCAAATGTGAAGGTCTAGGATTTTCCTTAGAAAAATTTCCCCTGCCCCTATTGTCTGGTTCTTCCTTGTAGGCAGGATTTTCAGTGACTTGATGTTCTAAATGTTACTGTGTGTGATTATAAAAGTGTTATAGACAGGCTCTTGGCTGCTGCTTTCCTCAGTTTGTCCCAGTTTGGTGGTCACTAACACCACCTCTAGAGTGTAGAAAGGGGAGGAGACTGTTTTTAGAATTTAAATATTTCTGACAGGAAAGAATTTATGAATGTATCTGCGTTTCTTTCCTCCTTCCTTCTTTTCCTCCTTACCCTCCTCTCCCTTCCCTTTTCCTTCCCCTTTCCTTTTCCTTCTCTTTACCCTCTACCCTTCTCTCTCCTCCCCTTCTTCACTCCTCTCCCTCTCCCTCTTTCCCACTCTTCCTTCCCTCCTTCCACTGTAATACCATTTCAAGGACTAATTTACAGTGGATTTCATTTCAGTAGCAGTACTACTGGCTGTGGTGTTTACTATTTTTAATCATGACTTTTAAGGACATTCAGATCAGCAGCATAATCATCTTTCAGCACATACTTATTGAAGAGATACTATATATGCGAGACATTATCTCTCAACATTATTATTGCACTAATAAAAACAATACCTTGTTTAGCATGTACATTTAAAATATTGTTAATCACTAATTTGAGGGGACTGGACTCTGACTCATTGTTAAATTGCTATTTTAATTTTTAATAAAAGATGCTTTATACTTGATGTCACCATAGTGAGCTGACTGAACTTTTCGTTGTGATTAAATGTTTAAAACTGTGTGGCTTAAACATGGTAAATGGATCCGTGTATTAGGTTGGTGCAAAAGTAATTGTGGTTTTTGCTATTCCATTCAATGGCAAAAACTGCAATTACTTTTCCACCAACCTAAATATATACATATAATTATTTTCTACTTTCTGGGCTACTTTTAATAATAGACTAAGTCCCTTGGAATAATAACTTTATCTAATTTTCTTGATAATTTATAGTAAATTTATAAAACAGAAAAGTTAAAATCAAAAATTCTACCACTCAGAGGAAACTGCTGTTTATAATTATGGTTTCGTTTCTTCTAATCTAAGTTCGGCTTTCTTCATTTTCCTCCATTTATGCCTCTTCGCCATGTCTTTAATGTCACCTGGCTTTGTATATCCATACCTTTACGTGTCTCATAATTAAATACTACTTTCAGGTTTTTAATGGCACTGAAGGACAGGTTGCTAATTGCCACAGGCCAAATGAGAATCACTAGGGGCCTACAAAGACTTTCATTTTTAAAATAAGATGCCAGTGCTTTCAGAAACGAGAAGACTTTTCATTAAAAAATTCTGGATTTTTGGCTTTTGTCTGAAAGGAAGACCTGGCAACTTTGGGGCCACATTCCAATTTAGTAACAAATGTTTTCATGAAAAATGAATATCCCCCGTGTGCTGGGCAAGTGATTTCCAGTTTTCCACAGGACCCACCATTCCCTGTTACTGTTGAGCAGTGAGATCCAGTTGCCACTAATCATCAGGCTTGAACTGCTTTCTTTCACCTAGTCATCTTTGCGCATTTGCATAATTTTCTTTGATCCCGCAGGTATTTCAGTTTTTGTGACCCTTTAAACCCATTTACAATAGTCTAAGAATTTCATAAAATGAACACAAAACAAACTATACCACACTTCTTATGTATATGAATTTTATGAGAAGAGATGTGAGTAATCCAGGTGAATGATTCTGAGAAGGAAATCAAATAGAAGAAAATGAGAGAGAAAGACAGAGGCATTTGAAGGACCATCCTGGGACACTTAATAAAACACCAACTTTATCTAATGCTAGTAAAGCTCAAATACCATCTCTAAGAATTTTGGAAGTGTTGAGTAATTGGAGAAGTTATAGCTAGAGACAGCTGTATATAAAATTCACTCCCCTAACAATGGGTGTGTGTGTGTGTGTGTGTGTGTATTTGAAAAGTGACTCAGTTTTACAACCATGGGAACATGGCCATGTTGCCCCGTTACCCTTGGTGGCTCATTGATGTCCACACTGTCTTTGTAAAGATGCTGTCGTGAATCATCGCCATTTTTAGAAGTGAAGCTGAAGACTTAGTGATCTTTTGTTGCCTGGTAACTCAAAAGGACACGTTAGGGGGAAACCTTTTGAGATGAATATCTCAGCCCAAACAAACCCAAATAAAACGCAGAGAGAAGATGGGTATATTTAAGAAAGGGTTCATGTAAAGCATCCTGTAACAGGCAGACAACAGGATATTTGCCTTGGTCAAGGACCAAGCTGAGCTGTCAGGTCAGGGGAAGCGCTCAGTCACGTAGTGCACATTTTTTTGTATTTCATCCAATTATTCGGTGGATTATAGGTTCCGATACTAAAGTTATTTGTGGAGGCTTTGTGATGGGGGCACATTGAGAAAATTGCTGGCTTTCATTGCCCCATTTCAATTAAGCAATCTCTTTACATCAGCTTCCAAGTCATGTGCTTTCCTCCATCTGAGAACTCTCAACAGTTGGGATTAATGTTACTATTAATGTTACATTCATGATTTGTTCAAAATCAGGAAATTCAGTGGTGACTTTCAACTAAGATAACTGAAACTTTTCCGTTTTATATGTATTTATGATACAATCTTTTGTTTTTCCATGAGCAACTTGCAAGTCATGCAAAAAAATTTTTAAATGTGCCTAATTATTTTATTCTTATGTTGCATACTTTAAACATTTTTTTTCTACATAGAAATGTTACCAGGCTGGGTGTGGTGGCTCAGGCCTGTAATCCCAGCACTCTCAAAGGCTGAGGTGGGCAGATCACTTGAGGTCAGAAGTTCAAGACCAGCCTGACCAACATGGCCAAACCTCATCTCTACAAAAACAACAAAACACAAAAATTAGCCAGGTATGGTGGTGCGTACCTAGAGTCCCAGCTACCTGGGAGGCTGAGGTGGGAGAATTGCTTGAATCCAGGAGGCAGAGGTTGCAGTGAGCCGAGATTATACCACTGCACTCCAGCCTGAGTGACAGAGGGAGACCCTGTCTTAAAGAAAAAAAAGAGAGAGAGGAATGTTACCGATATTTGTCATCCTGTTACATAAGTAGACTTGGTTCAAAATAACTAATTTGTTGTTCCTGAAAGCCAGATTTTTATGAGAGGACTAAACACCTAATAAAGGAATAGGAGCCTATCGGAGGACTGAGCACTTTTTTAAAAGCATGTAGGGGTCCAAGGAAGACTTGGTTCCTGAGTGAGTGATGGAAGCCTAGAAACAGGCGTTTCCTATGTTGTCCCACCTTAAAAGTTTCGATGTGAAGTATCATGTCTCTTCAAATTAAATCTTACATGGTAATCCCTGGCACATAAAAACATCTAGGCTGCTCATGTAGTCTCATGCCATAGAGCCACCCTACCAGCAAGGGCCAAACCTATTAGAGAAAGGAAGTGCAGTAGTCAATTAAAAAGCAAAGAATGATTCTAATTACAATAGTTAGGCCTGTGTTACAGTGCTTGGTAGAGACCCCACAATACCATCAATTGTGGTAGCTTCTTAACCCAGACTTGGGTCAGGATCTGAGAAAGTGGTTCAGGAAGCATATTTTGTGTGTTGATTTGTATATGTTTTCTCCTCCGTAAGAACCTGTAGCTGCCATCAGGTTTTCAAGGGTGTGACACACGGAAAAAGTCAGTCACTGAATGGAATCACATTCCATCCCTAACCAGCAGCTGGCAAATTATACACTGATCAAAGCACTGCTTTGGGATTTTGAGGGTCCATAAAGGACATAGAAACCCTGGCTGCCTGCTAACGGACTCAGTCGTCTGGTTAAGACCCTGTGGGGTAACTTGAGAAGGAACGAAGACTTCTCCCAGCTATTCCAATTCCAACTCTCTTTTAGATGTGTATCCAGGCCAAGCATTTTCTCCAAATATTTCTCAGGCCCTGCTATTGCAAAAAGTAGGGAAAGGATGGCATTTGATGGCACTATTTGGTAGGTCATTTATTGGGGGAAAAAACGCCTTTAAGCATCAGGATACTTCTCATGCTCAATTTGGATGCCAATACATTATATTTTCATTTTATTAAAAAGTAATTTTTATATTAAAAAGTTGACTAAAGAAAACTTCAGCAAATAGCCCCTACCCCCATATGGAAAAGAAATGATCTTACCATGTAGAAATAAACAATCTTAATATTTTGATTTGTAGCAGTTTGTCCAGAGTTGGATATATATTATCTCCATATCTTTATAAAGATATATAGCTATAATTGTATGATCCCAACACATGATGCTTTATAAACTACCAGTTTATAACAGGTAGTTATTGTTGAACATATTGTAAAATATTTTCCAAGCCATTGAATATTTTTCAAGATCCTTGTTCAGTATCTTGAGAGCATCTCATAATTTATTTTTGAAGCTTATTAAAAATGCAGTAAATATCCTTTTAGCAATACATTTGTTTACATACTTGGTTATTTTTTCTTAAGGTTTTCTAGAAGTTAGCATGGGCCAAAAAACAAATTTCTAAGCCTTTGGATATGTGTCTGCTAAAGTGTTTTCTAGAAATTGTAATAATTTAGACTCCTGGCAATCATACATGTGCTTTTGGAATCTGGATGAAAGGTTAAATAAAAATAGTTCTTAAAAAAACCGGTAAGTGAGGGAAAGAGTATGCAGTCTTTTGAGGCTGATGAACTTGTATTCTTAGTTGTAGTGTTTAAAAAGTGTCACCATTTTACTTAGTGATCTCTGTTTCACAAAGGAATGCAGATAAAGTATAATGATGTGTTCATTGAGGTCAAGTAAAAGCACGTGCTATGTTTGCAGTATTCACATGACCATAACTTAAATTTTTCATACATAAAAATCTTTAAACTTGTCAAAGCACACTTTCTCCCTTCCAAATGTGTTATATCAAGCTTGAAAGTCTTCAAAAGCTTTCTTCCATTTAGTTGTGCTTTTGGAAGTGTTTGAAATCACACTTAAGGAAAATTAAAAGAAAAAATGAATTTTCCCTCTAGAAAGGTCGTTTGAATTTGAATTCCAAAGCAATTTAGTTTGAGACTTACAGCAATTAATAGCAAATCTACCTACTCCAAATTGGAATAGGTGTTTATAAGCCTGAAAATAGGGGTTTTATTGGATAGTTCATTAAGGAATTAAGTTTTCATAACAATTATTATGAAATTTATATGAGTGATTATAAATTAAACAAAATTTTATCAGTGACTTAATTGTCATATAAATATAATGGAGAAAAGGGAATCATGAGGATTTTATTCCTATAGTGCCAATATTGCACAGTGGTGATAAGGATTTGACTTGTCTTGCCAAGGTTCAGATGCCATCTCCAACCATCATTGGCCTTAGGAAAGTTACTTTTTCTCTCTCTGTTTTAATTTTCTTGTGAGACGGGGGACAATAAGACTTACAGGAGGACCAAGGATCCAGGTTTGCCCAGGAATGTCCAGCATCCAGGGAAAAGCCCTCTCTGAAACAAGAAAACTCTCAGTTTTGGGGAATGGGCATGGAAAGTTGGAAGGAAAATAAGAAACTCATACAGTACTCCCCCAGCCAGTAGTGGCTGAAAACAATGCTATTTCAATGCTGAAAACAGTCATATCCAGCATAGACTACTACCTTCCATAGTCACTGTTCCCAGTTTTCTCGCCCATTGCTGATATTGGCAAATGAGATAATGTTGAAAACACTTGGACCCTGACTGAAATATAGTAAGCATTCAAACATATTCATGTTTATCTTTATATTAAGTTCCATGATGTTCTTTGATGGTACTGTATATGTTAAAGCAGAAATAACGTGTAGTTTCCTATTACTGATATTATGTAAAATAGTACTATAGTTCTTCGAAGTGGTAGAAATTCCAGCAATTGTCCTTTGCATAGCCAGTAAAATGTCCTGCCGTCAAAGGGTACCCACATTTCCCTCTCATTTTGCCTTTCTGCAGAGATGCTCTGACCCTTTCAAATATTTAGCTGTGGACTTTCCTCTCAATGTGTGCTCACGACTCCTGTTACTGTTAATGGAAGTTACACATGTGTGCTCACCAGGGTGAGAAAGCCTTTATCCCATGTCGGGCAAAGACCTGTGATCCTGAATCTCTTTCTAAACTTCCAACCTGAAGAGAGCAGTGCAGGGAATTGCTGCTTTCTCACTATATTAGCTTCTTCAATTTCTTTTTAATTGGAGCCTGCAACCCAGATTCTTGTAACTTGAGGGGGATGAACAATACAGATTAAGATCTGGATGCTTTCCAGCAAGTTCTTAGCTCAAAGAACATTCACACACACACACACACACACACACACACACACACACACACACAGAGAGAGAGAATTGTGGCCATTCACAAATCGCATGCAGTTACCTAATGAATCCATACTTGCTTCTGAGTTTTCACATTTGCAGACTGCACTGCTGAGAAAGTAAGTGAAGTGTTCACCCATCTCTGGATTTGAACTGATTGATTTAATGTACAAGACAGATAAATACTAGAATAGTCCAAATTGTAAATCAGTGGAACAGAACCTTCAAATACAATATTTTATCCTTGTTTAGGACATTCATTTCTCCCCAAGAATTCTTTTTAATGTATAAGACTTCAATTTATGTTTAAGAACTAGTAAACTATAGCAGTTTGACAGCCATTCACACTTAATTCCGTGCATCAAACCAACAGCATTCTTTTCCACAAACATCCATTGTTAGGACAATGCTCTCAGACAGAATTTATGAGAAATGGAATTATGTTACCAAGGAGATAGCATTTACTATAATGAAGAGTAGATCCTAGAAAATGGCCCCTTTTACAGCAGCTCAGAGCAGAGCCACAAAAGCAATTGATTGGTCTTGGCATTTAGTCTTATATCAGCTGTGTCATCCATAGCTTCAGGAGTGAGAACACTAATCTAAAGTGACATTTCTGTTCTGGCGGGCTTTTCTGCCCTGATGAAAGCAATTACTTCATTCCTAAATGATAATTTGCAGGAGTTTCAACCAGTTTAATTGATAATTTTTTTTTGTTCTGAGTTCAATTGTGAAGTGATTAGCTGATTTGGTAAATAGAAATTTAAGGTGTGAAATATACAAGTTGCTCGAAGGTAAAGTGCAATTTATTGGGTGGAAAGAAATTACTTGATAAAACTGCAGTTTTTTTCCGTTATTATGGAACTGCCAGTTGTATAGCTTAAAGTTCTGGGGGAAAATGAAGAAAAAACACTTTGATTCATGAGGTTTTTGGCAGACACCAAAGCATACAATGAATAGTTTGGTCTTGCTGTGGTTCATTCAAGGGTTATTTGAATCAAGGTGAACATCAGTTGAAAAGGACTGTGCAAACCTCTCAGCTTTCTTTATTACTATTCTAATGACTCATTCTGGAATTAAATCCTCTTATTTAAAGTGTTAAGAATGAAAATGCTCATTGGCTAAAACCAATTAATTTAATTATTAAGTTCAAACATACACAAGGCATTTTCTGAAGATGAGGGAAGGCATTCAGTTGAATGGCTTTAATTACTCTTTTGATCTATTTTACCACAAGTCAAATGGGTCAGGATTATCCCATCAGAATATGTCTTAGTTTAAAAACTGTAAGTATACATCTTGATTTTGATACTTTATCAAATGTTAGCAGTTGCAGATGTTTTTGACATATGTTTTAAGCAATCAGTTTCATATTTTCTTACATGTGGAAAAATAATGGTCATTTCACATTTTAAATGAGAAAAATAAAGCAAGAATGAAGGTCAAACTGATTTAGCACATCAAACAGTCTTTGTCAGCCAAGCTTAATATATCCTGAGTTTGTGGAACAAATGAAATTTTGCTGCTATGTTACACTTTGCTTCCAAACAACCATTACAACTGGTTTTATATATTGTGTGAGCATCAGACCATCAAACAGTGCATCTTTACTGACGTGTTTCTGCAGTGATGATCTACAGCAGCAATCTGCCATTTATATAAGGGCAAAATGTGCATCTATATTTAGTTGTGAAATTGGCCTATTATACTCTTGATGTTTACAGAGGCTAACATAAATTAATGATGACAGCTATGAGCAGTGCATTAGTTAAGCAGCAGAGTTCTTACCTTGAACTTGAAGGTTCCAGTTTTAACTTCCAGCGTATACTATCCAGCTTTCTTTACACATTAAAGATTTCTGAAATTATTGCTTTTTTTAGAGAGCATTAAAATACCTCAATTTGTGAGCTTTGTTGTGCATAATCCTACCAGATAATAATTGTTTGTGCATTTCTCGATTGCATTGTAGTTACCTTATGAGAAAGCTGATATTTACAACCATGCCAAAAAAAAAATACTCTTAGAAGAATTTTTTTCCCTTTGAAGTAGGTTGATTTGATTGACTTCGAGCTCAATGTAATGTCGATGTGGAGTGGGCTGTTTTACTAAAAGTAATGACGGAAGGGCAAGTGTTGCTTACAGAATCTTTACTGTACTTTTTCCCTGGGAAAGCTCCTTATTCGGCTCATGTCAGGGCAAGTATAGGTACTGGAGTAACTATAGATTTCACCGTTAACTATGACCAGAGATCTGACAAGTATGCAGGTGTTCAAAGGTTCATGAGTTAAAATGCTGAAGCCTTTGATGAATTTTTGATGGCTGCATTTTTAATACAGGTCGACCTTCTTCCTTTGAGGCTGCATGCCAGATTAATTGATAAATAGAAGTCTGTAGTCCTGGTTCTCTTAAGCAAAACAAGTAGGAAAATCCATAAAAACCTGTCTGTCTGGCTTCTTAGAAGTACTTTAAAAAGGTAAAATTTAAAATGGTTTTGACCCTACTTTTCCTTTCCCCTATAGTTAGATAATCAAAATCTGCCGTGTTCTTTTATAAAGACTAGATATTATATTCTAAAGGTTTACGTGAAGGACTTAGGTGTTCAAACTACAGCTTGGAGAAGAATGTTTACATATAGTGTGGATCTGTCAATAAGGTCAATATCTGAATCTGTTTCGTAAGTATAAATTATTTAAAAATTGATTATGGTTATGAAGAAGTGACTGAAGAAGAAGAGACATTTGGATAAGTTGGCTTCTGTACTCTGTGGCTAACTCTTTTTAATCCTTGTTATCCTCTGTGGATGTTCAGCTGTATTATTTCCATAATCATTATAACCATCTCTGTGAAGTGGGAAACCGAAGTAATCAATTTTTCAAAGCTAAATTGGATCAACCACAAAGGAAAACTTACCTCTTTTAATTAAATAAGTCATCAAGTCCAAAGCTATCTGTTTTTCCCACTGTGCACAAGTGGCCCAGTAAACAGTTGACCCCCTTATCCAGCTTCACGGTGGATTGACAAAGATTACAAATCAGGGGTGAGTTTCATAATATTGGCTTTGTGATAGTGGTGGTGCCCCTTTTAAAATCTTTTTTGGGATATATTTTGCTGGTTTCTAGCTTGAAAAGAATTTCATGATTTGGCCTTGCCCCCAAAATGGAGGTTGAGGAGGCAGCTGCTGTCCAGCTTTGCCACTTCTGGGCACTTTGTCCTGGGTGAGCTCTCCGTGGTCCTGGATCTGGGGCTTTGCCTGACTTCAGGAGAACTTTTAGGTTTGTGATCTTTTGAAAGATACTTCGAAAGATCATCTTGTCTAGGAGTACACATATACTCCTGATTAATAATTATCATTGCCATTTAGAAACCTTCCATAGGCATTTTCACAATCTTCTTGAGTAATCTGTTTTTGTAACAGCTGTTTAGATGTTCATTTTATAATGTTAACAAAATTGCCTGTCCTGTAATTGGATGCCACCTTTTATCTGTTAGTGTACTAAAAAAAAAATGGGTCCTTATGACTCTGTAAAAAAATTTATGAATCTTTAAGCATCCACTAATTAAATATATTTTTTATTTGAACAACTCATTAAGTACACGTATGATACACATGAATAGACCATAGGCAAAATGAGGACTATAATAAAAGGAAAAATGTGTTATGTCAGAACCAAGGAATAGGAATTGTATTAATGAGAGTGCAAATTATTAATGAGCATTGTAAGCGTTAGAAGGAAAGAACAATCAATGCAAAGTGAGCGTAGGTTTTCATGTCTTTAACATGTCTTACACAGCATTATTATGTGTCAGGCACCATTGTAAAGATCTTATAAAAAAGCAACTCATTTAACTTAATTCTAACAACAACCTGATAAAGTAGAGAATTATTTCATTTCACAGATAAGAAAAACTGAGGCAGTAGAAGTCATCTCAAATGTAAATAATTAGTAAGTAACAAAACAAGGATTTGTACCCAGGCTGGCGAGCTTCACAATCCATTCTCCTATAAGAGGAAATTACAGACATTAGGCTGGGTGTGGTGGCTCACGCCTTTAATCCTAGCACTTTGGGAGGCCAAAGTGGGCGGATCACTTGAGGTCAGGAGTTTGAGACTAGCCTGGCCAACATGAAAAATTAACTGGGCATGGTGGTGCATGCCTGTAGCCCTAGTCACTCGAGAGGCTGAGGCAGGAGAATGGCTTGAACCTGGGAGGTGGAGGTTGCAGTGAGCCGAGATTGTACCACTGCACTCTAGCCTGGGTGACAAAGTGAGACTCCATCTAAAAAAAACCCGAAATGATAGACATTAGGTTATTAGCCTTTTGGTTGGTGTGATGGACTACATTTAAGAATCCTAAAATCATTTACTATTTCTCCCAAATACACACACACACACACACACACACACACACACACAATAATGCATATATCTAGATACATACATGTATGTGTGTGTCTTTTGAAATTTCTGACTTTGTTGTTTTTGTTGGTGGTAATAATGATTTGTGAGGATGATAATGTAGCCATCAAAAAGAGTTGAAATTTTCATTTGCTGAGGATTAATGAAGAATCTCTTTTCTGCTATTCATAATTTAAGTGCACGATCATTAGAGCAATGGGAAGTTTAGGCCCAGGGAGCAACTAATTCTGGCTCTGAAGTCTAATCATATTTTAGATGGCAGATTATATAAAATCATATAACATTTTACTTATGTACAACTAATCTGTTATCTCTTTTGTATTCTAGACATGCCACCACAATACTTTGGTTTAGAACAAAATATCCAAATACAAATTTTATTTGGGGTTTTAATATAGTCCTTAATTCAATTTGAGAACTGCTTATAACTAGGCCCTTCTTTACAAAAGCAGGTGAAAGATTAATGCACAATCTAGACTGTCATTGTCTTAAGGTCTTTGGCTTCATCTGTTATACCAGCATCTCAACAACCTCTGTAATCCTTTGACTGTACTTTAGTATTGCTGTTGCCCACAAAACCAATTACTACGTATTACAGACACAGTGATATCATTCTGAAAGTCTTCTAAACTGTGGTCCCTGCATAATGATGTGATGTGGGAGTCATGGAAATCCTTTGTTATTAAGATTACTGCCAAGAAGATGACTCTAATGGGGACACACCGTGTGTGTCGGCATTAAAAGAAAAAGACAAGGCAGAGAAGAGAAAACAAAGAGGTAGGATAGGAATGCATAAAGTAAATTCTAACCAGTGCTATTTTAGAAAAGTAGTAAAACTTCTGAAGACATATTAGGCAAGAATCCAAAGGCATTAGTGTTTGCTTACTCCCCTTCCCTGAATGGATAGAGAAAAGCCTTCTCCCTAGTATCTATCCTTTATAACCTATTGAGTTGGTCTCTGTGATGATCTTGGGCTTCGTCTCCATATGAAGATTAATTTTTTCTTAGATTATTGATAAGCCTATACATTAATATCAATTTCAGAATAATTGCTTAATCCTCTACTTTGCTTTAGTTGAATAAATTGCTGATGTAAATATTATGGTATGGTAAGTAGGTAACGAATACATTTGTGATCATCCTGAGTGACGTGAATAAAGGAAAATTACATATAACATCGTCTGAAGCTACTTTTGTAATTGTCTTTCCAAACTATTACTATATTGTAAAATGAGTCCCTGATCCGTGTTTGACCATGACATGTTTTATTTGGCTTGCATGATTTTTTAAAGCTTTAATCTGTTAAAATACCAACATTCGGAAATGTCATATAAAAGTTCAGATGTTGGCCTCTAGAAGTGCTGACACCAGGCGTGCCTTTCCCTAAAGCAGGGTCAGCTCAAACTATGCTGCCACTTGGCCAGAGTTGTCCTTCAGTTCTTCCGAGTCCCCATCAGGCCTCTTGACTCACCGACATTCCCTGCCTGAACCCTGAAAGCCCTTGCGTTCATAACCCCTGCTCTAGAGCTCCATCATTGTCACTTACTGAGCCAAAAAAGATTTGTAAGTTTAGCCCACCTTTTGGAGTAGTATTTGATTGCAAGAACTCACAAAAAATAAAGCAATGAACTTGAACTGCTGCTCCTTCCCCTGTGTACGAGTGATAGGGAAAACATGTCAAGAGACATAGTTTCTTTTGGCACGGGTAACTTAAATGTTGTTAGATAAATTGTTTTTATTCTGTAAAGGGAGGAATGTGAAGCATTCTTGTATCCTAAGGTGTTAACCTGGATCCTACTTATACTTACACATTGTCAGATTCTAAGACATCTCTCATATACATAGCTTTCAATCAGCTAAAATTGAGCACTTGTAGAATTGAATGGAGGCTGGCCCAGATATTGGGAAATAAGGGATATAACATGTCTTTTCCTTGTAAATTACTGATGTTTCTGCCTGAGTTTATCACTTGAGATGTATCAAGGGACAAAGGTTTTGTCACCTGAGACCACTGTTACTCTGAAAATGATAGCATTAACTTGTCTAATTCTGAGAAAGACATTTGTTAGCGAATGTAGACTATTTTATTAATAGAGAAAACATAAAACTGGTTGAGGTATTAGCCTAGCCAGTATCTGAGCAGAGCATTATGGCATTACTTAAATTACATCGATATTCAGTAAGATATTTCAGGTGTGATTTCTGCCATGAATACAGTGTTTCCACTAGGAAACAATGTCAGGAATCCTTTAATAGGAATATTATTCTCCATAGTATGTTAAAAGTGAATGGAGCCTCACTGCTGAGCCCATTTTGATCTCTTCCTATGGTCTTCCTTCCTTGTTTCTCTCTTTCTTATTATTTCATAATGAAAAAAAGAATGCTAGACTCAAATATTTACAGTGCTTTCAGAATTCAATAAAATGCATACATAAAAATGATTATAATGGTACCTTCCTACTGAAATATTATCTAGCTACTTACCACTGGGGTCTGATTTTTTAATTTATTTCTCATCAGGCACAAAGCAGAGCAATTCAGAGTAGGTGAAATACTCCTGTCAGATGCTCACACACAACTTCAGTTGTGCCAGATTCTGCCCTCAGCAATGTGAGCAAACTTCAAACAGAAATGCACATGAATAGTTAAAGGAAAATGCTGGATCCCACCTGTTGCCTCTTCTGGGAAGTAATATGTCTATAATGTTTATAAATTTTAATAACCCATACAGAGCTTTATCTTTCAACATTAAATTTATATTATCCTAAAGTTTGACTTCTTTGGGCAAAATATTTTATTCTCTAGTATCTTAGAAAATGTATCTACTAACGTATGACCATTAATAAAGAAATATTCTCTTAACCAGTTATCAGCACATTTATAAAATTACATTGAAATCTCCATTTTGAATACAATGTTTTCTTCATCTAACGGAACATGCTGCTCTCTTATTGAGGGCTGGAATCATATTTGTTCATTCTGTCAGAGTGAATTGTATTTGTGTTTACCTTCTGCTCCCCAAGATTATAATTAAAATCAGTGTTTCAAAATAGTTCATTTTGATTAAGATCCCATACTGATGAAAGTTAAATGAACAAAATTATTAGTTTGAAATAGATACACAAATGTAAGCCCAGCTTATAAATTGCTTATCGTTGGTAACATCAAACCACACCTGCAAACCTTCTGTTAGGTCTTAGAAACAGTAAATACACCTCAATGCATGGACAATTGGAGGGAAAAAACCTTAACGAGTAAAACACGATTTTTACTCATTGGACTTGAATTTGTGAAACGTAAGGCCTGAGTTAGAGTTTATGGATTTAGTGAACATTTTCTGGAACTCATTTTACTGTCACTCTCTAATTTTGAAATCGTTTTGGTAGAATTTTGCTGGGAAAAAGGAAATACAAAGAAAGCAGTATTTGAATGATGACAAAATCACATATTTCTAAAGCACACATTCTCACTCCTTTGATTTCAGTTTACAAGCATTGAGAAAGGAGAAATCCCGAGATGCTGCTCGCTCCCGCCGGGGAAAAGAAAACTTCGAGTTCTATGAATTGGCCAAGTTGTTGCCTCTTCCTGCAGCCATCACCAGCCAGCTTGACAAGGCATCCATCATTCGACTTACAATTAGCTATCTGAAAATGAGGGACTTTGCTAACCAGGGGGACCCTCCGTGGAACTTGCGAATGGAAGGCCCTCCACCTAACACGTCAGTAAAAGGTAAGGTTAGGCCACTGTTCAGTCTGAATATGATGGTCTGTAGGGGCCTGTAAGACGAAATGTTTACCATCATCCTTTCTTCTTTTCCTGCATATCAAATCCTTTAAAGGGATACAAATGTGGAAATCTGAACTCTGCATGAGAAAGACACCATGTGAAGGTGAAATAAACCTCTTATTTTTCTATTTTATTTTCAAAAAGTCTATCAGCCTAAAATTATATCTTTATATAAGATTTCAGAGAAATGAAAATGAAATGACACATTAAAATGCTTCTTGGGTTTAATTTGTGTTTTATAATTACATACAAATTCTTCTTGATGAGTGGACTATAGACATATTTGTTAAAGCATAGAGCTGATATTTTCTGCTTTAAGTAACCGAAGAAAGGCAGGGAGCAGAGCTCTTCCAACTTTAGCAGGCATTTTGAGTTAATGATTTTCTTGACCAACAAAAATCAATCTATGTATGAGTGTTTTAAGGTTCTCTACATAATATTACCTAAAAGTTATAAACATATATTTGTTCTTTAAATCTTTGATGCAGTTAATCCTACAACTTAGTATTTTTAAATGTTAGGTCTTTTTCACTCTAATGCCTAAGAGAGGTGTTTCTTGTGTGTTCCTGAAATTCCTAATAATTTATGGCATTTTTGCATTTAAATATGCATGCATATATTTATTGATGTATATGTGGTGTTGGCCTTTGGTTTTCTATCTTTAAGGGTGTTCTATTCAAGATGTATGGCCTAAAGGATCTGCTAGATTCTTACGTTCGAATTCTGTATCTAGACACTGATAGCATAAAATAAAACCGGGCATTTGGAGGAGTTGCAGGCAACCTCCTCTGGGGAAGATTTAGGTTCTTTTATTATGTGATTACATATTGCCAACTACCTTTGGAAAAGTCCCTGTGCTCTTGGCTATGATAGGAAAGGGTACTAGTGGGGAGCTGTAATCTTTTGTAGGATTCAGATTGAAATGAAGGGTCAAAAGCAGTTATTATTTACAATTTTGTGCTAAGAGCTGTGATCATATATGTGTCTGTGAGAGTGTGAATTTGTTACTTGGGGATTGTGTTATGCATATTAGAGGTGGAAAATGAGAATTTAAATTGTAACAGGTTATTTTCTTCTAGAGCAACAGTTGGCAAACATTTTCTGTAAAGGGCCATGTAGTAAATGTTTTAGGTGTAATGGGCTATTCAACTCTGCCGTTGTAGCACAAAATTAGCCATAGACAACATGTAAACAAAACAGCATGGCTGTGTTCCAATAAAACTATATTTACAAAATCGGCAGCAGCCTCCAAATTTGTCCCACAAGCCATAGTTTGCAGACCACTGCTCTAGAGTGTAAGGATGACATTTAAAAGATTGAGGAGAACACAATCTTTCTCTGTTGAGGTACCTCTCAAAGACAGGATGTCAGTCAAAGGTAGCCCAGAAAAAATAGAGCAAGGTACATTCAAGCTGTCCTTTTACATCCCTTCTGCCCTTGAGCATGTAGATATCAATTTAATAACACACTAATTCGTGTTCTAGGTTGTATTAGTCTGTTTTCACACTGCTATTAAAAAACTACCTGAGACTGGATAATATATAAAGAAGAAAGGTTTAATTGGCTCACAGTTCCACATAGTTGGGGAGGCCTCAGGAAACTTACAATCATGGTGGAAGGCAAAGGGGAAGCAAGGCACATCTTACATGGCAGCAGGAGAGAGAAAGAGACAGCAAAGGGGGAAGTGCCACTTTTAAACCATCATATCTCATGAGAACTCACTGTCATGAGACAGCATCGGGGAAACTTCCCCCATGATCCAATCACCTCCCAGAAGGTCCCTCTCTGGATACATGGGGATTATTTATGCAATTAGAAACAAGATTTGGGTGGGGACTCAGAGCCAAACCATATTATAGATATTAGTACCAAATTTTCCCAAGCTAAAGATATGAGTATAATTCTATTAAATGTACATCAGATAAGTTTTTTCACTGTAATTTGAGGCATAGGCTATCCAAATCATACAAGATGAAAGGATGAAGGTAACAGATTAGGAACCATACCATGTGAAAAATATGTAATAATTATTCAGATATATAAGTTCAAAAAATATATATTATTCAAATGAAATGATGGACTGGACTTGTATTTATTTAACTTAACAAGTTTTTATTTGTTTATTTTCATTGTTAAAGGGGTTTGTAGTGGATAGGCTTTCTTGATAGTAATGACTACCAAAGTGGAAAAATGCGATGGTTCTGTTGTTTGTCCATTTGTCTAATAGTCCAGTTTACTTCTAGAATCATGGCCTTTGAGGCATGCAAATGTATAGATTATATGTAACTATTCCCTCATTTTATGAGAGATAGTTAGATGAGGCAAATGTAAAGTAGAGACGACTTTACAGGTCCGTGTTAGCATATAAGGCAAGAATCCACTTTTTTTTTTTTGCCTTTCTGTCTAGTGCTGTATCACTTCTTGTCATTACTTTGGATAATATTTGTTTTATATCACCATCATCAAATGTTTCAGTTGAGAATTTTTCTCGGCTTTAGACTGTGACTAATACTTCATTTTTATTTTGTGGCTTTTAATCAGCTATACTCTATAACTTCTTCTTATGATTAAGATATATAAAAAGAAGATAAAATGTGGTTGCTGCCCCCACATTGTTGCAGTTTCTGGAATGGTATGGTAGCGTCACTGAGAAAAACAGGGTCATGGGGATGCGTGTTTAGAAACCTGGAAGGAGATAACGAATTTTTTTACAATTAAAATTCCATCCAGATGATGGCAGAGCATCTAAGTTGGTACACGTACACTTTCATTATTAGTAAACTGGTGATAGGTTAGAAATGAAGATGTAAATATAGTAACTCTCTACTGTCTACCCTGGCTCTCAAAAGCAGCTAGACATATAAGGAGCACTTTCCATAAACTGTTTCTCCTGTCAAATATATGTACATTGTATTGCTTTACTCTAGTTCTTTAATGCAAAACTGCTATTCATTCTGATCAAACATTCATGAAACAATAACATCAAAAGAAATTCATTTTAATTTATTAAGGTCTTCTGTGTTGTGCCCTTGAAGAAGTTCATATGGATAAACAAGCTTATATAAATAGCCTGCAGCATCATGTGAAGTGCAGTTCATAATCCAACAATAAAACAATAGACATTATCCTTCGTGCTTCTCCAAGCAATCTATGAATAAACCTAAAGGCATTTGGAAATTTGTATGAAAAGTACTTACATTGTGGTGGCAACATTTTTTAATGTGATGAGTTGATCATGTTAATAATTAAATTTCAAAGCTTAAATTTAAATTTGTGCCACACAACTATATAGAAATTTAATCATTTTAATTTACGGCTTCAGAAAGGTCCTTTACTGTGTCTTGTGCAGTACTCATCACATCTTTTCTTAACAGTCTATAAAGGTTGATGAGTTTGTTTTGTGATGCCCATTGTATACAGATTATTACAAGTTATGCTTGCAGAAAGAACACTCAGGTGACACTATGTAATATGTCCCAAGTCAATTTCTCCATGGAAATGATATGTTAAGCAATTGGAAGGTAACAGATAGTTTTTTCCATTATTTTAGAAATATCTGTATTGTTATAATACAGATCAAATCTACAGTGAACATTATGCATTATTCAAGAAATGACCAGGCATTCTCAGCAGTGTTTCAGCTAAATAACTGATGATTGTAACCTTTAAAGAAATCTCATTGTGGTGACTGTTGGTAAATCACTTCTCCATTCATAGTAATCTCTATTTAGAGGATATCTAGAAACCATTATATCTTTTATTAATCTTTAAAGCAATAGACACTGATTTGACATTTGCTAAAACTAGATAAATTTTCTGTCTTTCTAATATCACAGACTTCAGTCAATTTTAAGAGTCTGTCATCTGCTGCAACTCTATTAATCTAGGAATATTTACCACTGCAAGCATAAATTTTATTTCTGTTTAAACATTGCAGCTTTTAAACAACAATTTGCCTATGTGTGATAGGCAACAATGCTAAAATATGTAAAGTGTAAGAAATTCTTGGTTTTTGGAAGGGAACAGTTGAAAAATATGCAAGATAACTGGTGATCAAAATTGACTGAACACAATCGGGAAGAACTTTACTATTTTTATAGAATTACCCTTCACTATTTCAGGCATCTATTGTGAATTAAGTAGGCGATGTTTCTGAGAGGAGAGATTTGCAGGCCTGTATTTAAGCAACGTGTTAGCTAGCCAAAGACTAGACTCTTGCTAAAGCAATGATATTTAATGGGTTTATCTGAAATCATCAGGTAGTGTGACTGAGTATACGTCATACTCAGAGTGACACTGAACTACTGCTATCATGGTTGTCCCCCTAAATTAGATAGCATTTTATAAAATGGATTCTGTTTCGATCGAAAGGTAGAGAGTCCAAGACTGAGTGATATGTCATCTTGGTCTAAGAAGTTCAGGGGTTTTCCTGTTCCTGTTCTGGCATTTTCCTGTGTGCTGACATACATTTACTTCTGCCAAGTGACATTCATGCTTTGTGGCAAGGGTCATATTCCTCATTAATAAAAAACCACGTGAGATGAAAGTTCTTAGAATCAGTACATGGCCATGTACACCCAGCCTATGATATTCTTTGGTCTTTTTATACAGGTAAAGGATAGAACCCAGACTGTATGTCTTAGCTTCTGAGCAGGAGCCTCCTGTAGGGCTAGAGGAGTAGGGCAAAGATGGTAACTCAGTCCTTGCTTGATTCCTCATCCGACCTCCATCATCCTCAGTATGCTGAGGAGCAGACTCCCTGTTCTGATCTCCACTTCCATTTGCTCCCATCCATAGTAGGTGGTGGGACCCAATGGAAGCAGAATCATCCAGAAGCTGAGCTGCCAGTGTTCGTTGTTGTTTATATTGGGAGTGAGTGCCAGGTTTTACTAGGACATGGATAAGTGATGTAGTTGCCTTTACTTAGGTATGCTTTTAGGGAGGCTTTTTAATTACATGCTGTTGTACTTTTGTATATTTCTAATGAAGTTATGACTTCTGAAAGGAGCTTATTTAAGAACTAACCTTTTACCTTATTTTATTTTACATCATGATAGGACAAGCAATGTTTATATCACCACATTTCCCCAGGACTATCATCTTTGACACTGGGCAGGAAGGACTTTCTGACAGTTGCGGGCTGATTGATGGCAGAGTGTGACTCTGAGACTCTAATTCGTTGGAGTTTTACACTTTATCATGAAAATCTTTGATGACTGCAAAGGTGAACTCTTGATCATTGAATTATTATCTAACTCAGCATGAAAAATATCACATATAGCATTGCTGGTTTCTTGCTCCATGCCACTGTCAAAGAGTTTGCCTTGCCTCCATTGTTTTCAGTGCATCTGGCACTACTGAGCTTTCAGGATGACCCTCAGCTCCAGACAGTGACTCAAAGAAAGCATATTTTTGAGAGTGATGACTGAGAATATATGAATATTCAGGTGTCCTAGTCAGCTATTGCCAGAGAACAAGCAATGACAACATCTACATGGCACACAACAACAAGCTTTTACTCACGGAGCTGTGGTTAGGCGGGGAGTCGGTGAGTCCAGACTGGGCTCAGCTGGGTGCCTCTGCTGTGTGCCGCAGCTCTGGCTGGGCTTGGCTCCTTGCTAAGGGTTCAGCCTGGGTTGGTCCCATGTTAGGAGCCGGCAGCTATTTGGAAGTAGCTCTTTCATGGTGATGGAGACACAGGTTTAAGAAGTGTGAACAAAAACATGCCAAGTCTCTTAATGCTGTGGCTCAGAAGTGTCCTGGTGTCATTTCTGTTCACATTCGTTGGGTCAGAGCAGATTGTGTGGCACAGACCAAAGTCAGGGAAGCATGTTGCAGCTGTATTGGGAGATAGTGCAAAGAAAGATGGCCAATTTCACAAATATGAGATGAGGAACATGAATCTGTAATTTGATTTACCTTATCAAGAGTAGTACTTGTGTATTGTTTTTATCTGTAGGTTTTATTTGCCCAAAAGGAGAAGTGGGCCAGACATGGCTCCTGCCTATAATCCCAGCACTTTGGGAAGCTGAGGTGAGACGACTGCTTGAGAGGAGTTTGAGGTTACTATGAGCTATGATTGCACCACTGCACCATTGCCCAGAGGGAGAGCTTGTCTCTAAAAAAGTCTTCTAAAAATATTTTTTAAAAGGAAAAGTAGAAATGATAAATTTTTCGTGGAGACTTTGAAAATCTGGGCAAAAGAGTGCAGACGTGCTCTTTTGCATTCTACATCAAGATTAATCAGTCTCTTCCTATCGCCACTATTATCTCATTTTTCTCTAGGAACACTGAGTGGTAAAACCCATACATTTATGCCTTTGAACATATCGTCTGACTGGACTGCACTTTTCCTTTGTAGGGGCAAAAACGGAATAACTTTTTCTCACCCATCACAAGGGTCGTGGCTGACACTTCCATAACAAAAGACAGGTTAGCAAGAAAAAATTTATTTGATCACAATTTTACTTAACATGGGAGCTCTCAAAAATGAAGACCCAGAGACCCAGGGAGAAGTGTATATTCTTATGCTTGGGTTCAATGAACAGCTGTGTAGAAATTTGACTGGACAAAAAAAGGCATGACCTAATGATAATAATGTGAGGGGAATTCCAACAAGCCCTGTTTGTTCAGAGTGTTCTTGGCCTCTCTGTGTAGCATTCCTTCCTCTGGGTATAGGGCCTGACATCTGCCATGCAAGGGTCTTCAGGAGATAGGGGAGAGAGTCAGATAGTCTTCCTAGATTTTATGGCTTACTTTGTGGGAGAGCAGTTCTATTGTCCATGGTGTACCCTGGGGAAGAAATAAGGGAAAAAGAAAGGAGGGAAAAAGGTCAAGAGAGAATATCTTTTTAGGCCCTTCCAATCTCCTTTAGTTCAAAGTATTCAGCATATCAAAGTGCCATACTTCGCAGTATCATGTTCTGAGATCCAACACCTTCTATTGGGTTTGCTTGAACGTCTATTCAGCATTCGCATCCCAGCTCAGATATTACTCTCTTGTGCAAATCTTCTCTGCCTCCCCAGAACATTAGTAATTTCTTTCTTTAGGTTATTGTTACATTATTCTGTTGGTTATCAACTTAAATTGTAATTTGTTTCTTTACATGCCTGTCTCTGTGTTGAAACTATGAGCTTATTGAGGGAATAGTCTGGGTCATCTTATTCCTTTTTATATCTCCAGAACCTTGTACAATATCTATGAAATGAAGTATTTAACCATGTTTTTAAGTTAGATTGTGTAGAACTGAATTATATTTTGGGAACACTGTTAGCAGAGTTATATAGTACTGATAAGAACTATGGGTGAGTTTAAATCATAAACTAGGAAGATGCAAAAGAAGAGTAAAAATAAAAGGAAGAACATAAGAAAATGGAGGGAGAATGATGGGAATCATGTGAAAACAAAGAGAAATTATGCAGGACATGGAGTAGGCACTAGAAGCAGGTGTGGCCCCCTGGGATGAGCTGCCAGTCCCTGCCCTGTGGTGGGCTTCCCCCACCAACCTGGCTCACCATGTGGATGTACATGCAGAGGAGGTACAGGTTACAAATTGTAGTCTCAATCTCAGCACTTTGGGAGGCCGAGGTGAGTTGATCACCTGAGATCAGGAGTTTCAGACCAGTCTGGGCAAAATAGTGAAACCCCGTCTCTACCAAAAAATACAAAAATTAGCCAGGTCTGGTGGCAGGCGCCTGTAATCCCAGCTACTTGGAAGGCCTGAGGCAGGAGAATCACTTGAACATGGGAAGTAGAGGTTGCCGTGAGCCAAAATTGCACCACTGCACTCTAGCCTAGGTAACAAGAGCAAGACTCCATCTCAAAAACCAAACAAAAGAAAATTGTAGTCTCAAGAGCACCATGAGTATTTTGGGTGTGTGGACTCGAATCCATTCAATAAATATCTGAGTATCTTCTCTTAGTCACTTCTCTAAGTCCTTTTCCTTGGAGATATTTACAATTCATAGAGAAATGAATGTGAAATAAATAATGGCATGACAGCTTTTCGTAAAATTAAACTTACCATGTGACTTGTGTCATAAAGCCTGCTCTAGACCCCAGTTTTCTTTTTAAAGGTGATTCTGGTCTGGATGATTACTTTCTCTCTAATCCAAAGTCCCAATTCCTCAGAAAGGATTTAGTGATTGTCTTAGACTATTTGAGACTAATAGTCTTCCTTGGACGATCAGGTTTCTTAAAGCTGTTTATTAATAATTTCAAAAGCCACATACCCTCTTTATATTTTGCTAATATTTCTATTTTCCTTTTCTTTTACTTAATTCTCCTATACATGAAGGTTCTATGTCTCCCTTCTTTGCATTAAAAAAATATATGACATTGTTCCTTATCTTAAAAATTTTTTGTTTTGATTATCAGTATTTGAGCACGTGTAATCATTATAAATAAAAGACAGACAAGAAAGACAGCATGTAATGAAGTTTTAAATAAATCAAGTGCCAAATAGATAATACAGATAAAATATGAACCTAGAGCTTCATATACTTTTTCTTTGCATTTACTCTCTTGAGAAAACTTTAGGGAACACACTTATGTTCTATATCACATCCAACTTATTTTTAGAAAAGGTCTACCAGTTCTTGATAATGTAATATTTTAGTCGTGACATCTTGTGGTTTTGCATTATACAGCAATGTACTCACTTATTTAGGACTTTCAAGTTTATGTGCTCTGTTCTTTAGGACTGGAATTCTTTAATGTGTTTTTGTTAGCCCTATCACCTCTTGGAAAGCACAATATATACTTTCAGTGCTCTGCAGATGATAATATTTCATAAGCATAGCAAAGAAGGAGTCACCTCTGACTGCTTTATATGATTGAAATTGTACTGTGGCTTTAATTTTCTGAAACGGCTTTCTAGATACTGTGCATAAGTCTTAGCTCTGCCTTAATAAACATGTGGTGACCTCCACCTGTGAAAACTAATGTGTCTTTGAATACTGATTGACTGCAGCTTTTCACATCCTTTCTGGATCCATAGTATGTTAGTAAATGTCAGAACCTCAGCAGGAAAGGAAGACCAATAGAATTTTTGGTCTAAAGACCAGATCACCTGTTTTGTGGAGAAAACTAATGCAGAGAAAAGTTTTTTGACAAAAACAAAGTCAGTTGCAGAGTTGGAACTAGAATTTGGGCCCCTTTAATCCCAGTTTAGAACATTTTCTTCCACAATAAAGAGACTTTTCTTCCTAGGTTCAGCTACTTATGATTGGAATCCCTTTTCCCCATTTACATTATATGTGAACATTTATGCACAAATCTGGCTCATATGTAGACATTGGCCTATTTTAAAGCAAATGATAACTTTTGCTCCAATACGCAACTTTAGAAAACATAGGCCATTCGAAAGCATGGGAGTTGCGATTCCATGAAAAGAATAGTTTTAAGATGGCATTAGGAATCTGGCTGAAAGGTAGATGGGACCTTTCTGCAGTGTCTTCAGATCAGTACAGAAAATTCTCTATAAATCCAAAAGTGTTCTGAAATAAAAAGTTTTATTTTTAAAAAAATTACTAGAATTCACTCTGATGATAGAAACATTAGAAAAGCAAGGCTCTGTCCAAATGGAAACTTGGTCTTTGCCACTTTCCTGCCTTTCTAACTAGTCAATACTGAGTCTCCAAATGCTCAACATTCTAAAGCGCTTCACGGCTGATGGTATTAAGAAATGTGATTAACTGACAGTTACAATGTCAATCAAAGGAAATGGAAGGGAGGAAGTTGGTTAGTCTGTTTACATAGTGTGCTTAAAACTTTATAATTGAACTATTGCCATAGAGTCATACATAAGTTTTCTTTAAAATTTTTAAATTATTTCCATTTAAGAGTCATACATGAGCACAGGTGCCTGCTCTGGTTAATTTCCTTCCTTCTCTTGCCAAGGTTATGCCTAGTATTACATTTTCTATTATTCCAATCTTGGTCAAAGAGTGCCTAAAGGGTAAGGTTAGAAAACCAAGACAAAAAAACTAGTTATAGAGTTCTATAACAGGAGTCAGCCAGTGTTTTCTGTAAAGGATCAGAGAGTAAGTAATTTAGCCTTTGTAGGCCATAAGGTCTCTGTTGCAACTGCTCAGCCCTACTTTTATAGTGCAGAAGTGGCCATGTAGACAAGTTGTAACTGAATGCATTTGGCTGTTTGAATAAAACTTTATTTGTGGACATTGAAATCAAATTTTGACATGTCATGAAATATTCTTATGAGTTTTTTCAACTATTTAAAAAATTAAAACAAGGAAAATACATTCTTAGCATGTGGGCTATACAGATGGCAGGCTGGATGAGAGCTGCATACATGCCATAGATGGCCAATTCCTGTTGAGACCATTAGAACTGGAGGTGACTTAGGTACCTATTTTAGAACCCATTGTGGTGGTAAGCATACTTCAAGTTGTAAAAGGTTGATTCTTGTATTTGTTTAAAACATATTGCAATAACAATGAATGGCTGGTAATATGTTTTTTAAAAAATCACCTTCATGGGTAATGTATGCACATAAGTCTATCTGATGGCCGTCATGACTAATTATGCACCAGCCAGGGGTTTGGTGTTGGGATGTTTTAATAGGTATCCGTAGATGTATATGCACTGTGTATATCACTGACAAAATTAAGTGAAACTTCGTATTAAATCAGTGGTATGGTTTGTCTTATTATTTTTGGCAGCTTTCTTACTTTAATATAGCAAATGATCCAAACTAAGGCTATTCACGTAGTCTTTTTAGATGCACGATCTTAATGAAGAGAAACATGATGAAAACTTTGTCTACACGGGACTATTGTAACCTACCGAATCAAACAACTGGTCAGTTGGGTTAATTAATAGTTTTGACTTATTTTTCCACATAATTTATTAGTTGCCTTCTTGATTCAGTTTATTGTTTAAAGTATGTTGTGACTCTAACCATAATTAAAAATCATCAAAAATAAGATATTTGAGAGTTGTATATCTGTTAGTATTGTTATCAGCAATACAATGAATGAAAATGGTAAAGCTGACGTAGTCTTTTGCGGGTAACATTTAACATATCTACCAAACCAATGTCTATATAAAATGAACAAATATGGCTACATTTTATAGCATAATATAATTTTTCACAACTTATACTCAAAAAATACAGTCACTAGGAAATAGCTACTGTGGTCTTCTGCTGTTGTCCATTGGGAACAGTCAGTCACCAGGTATTGGCTGAGTACTCTAAGGGTGAATGCAACTGTACTAAGTACTTGGAAGACAGTAAAACTCAGTGAGTTCATAGTAATAACTTCCAAAGCACTACAGAGACTTAAATTTCAGTAATGTTTTATAATTAAAGCATATTACTTATATATAATTTTACAGTTCGAGAAATAAGGCTGTTTTGGCTCTCAGCACTGATGATGAAAACAGACTGCGTACACAGTTTGGGTTTTATATAAATACTTTAAAATATTGCCTTTCTTCTATAAAAATAGATGAATAGTATCCAGATTTTTCCAAGAATTTTAGCACAAAAGCAAAATTGCTATCATTTTCCATTTTGAAAAGAGGCATGAAGGTAGCATAAAAAATGTATAAAATGCAGTATGTCCTAGAGATATATGAAAGGAAACAGGGATATTGATGCAGGTAAGCCTCATTTTGGATGTTCTCAGGGATGTTTGTAAAGTGGTGCAGTGATATTTGCTTAGCTGACACTTGACCCAAAGTGTTTTCATTATATCTTCTATAGATGCTGAGCTCCTGAAGTTGCAGAAAAATCTGTAACAAGTTGTTCAGCCTCTGCTATGTTGTGATTCACATCTGGTAGGCAATCAGACTCAACCTCCTTGTTGTGAGTCAGTCACTGAATTTGTTGCTGTATGAACAACTCCAATTGGAAAACTAAAATAATACTTTTACTGAGATTAGAAAAGAGGACTCTTGCAGAGTGTCTTAGTTTCGACTGCTATAACAGAATACCATAAATGGGTTGGCTTAAACAACATTTAAAAAAAAATTTCTCACAGTCTTGAGGCTGGAAATCCAAGATCAAGATACCAGCATGGTGAGGTTCTTTGTGAAGGTTATCCTGTTTCACATAGAGCCATTTTCTTGTCATATCCATACAAGATGGAAAGAGGGAGGAAGATTATGTCTCCTGTGTCTCTAATTTCATTCTGCCTTCTAGACAATTACCTCCCAGTGGTTGTACCTGCAAATACCATCACAATGAGGATTTCGGCTTTCAACATAAGGATTTTAGGAGAGACACAAACATTCAGTCCATAACACAAGGAGTTCTGACAGCCTGTAATAAATGTATGGTTCATATGTCCCAGGCTGGAGAATCCAGCAAAATATAGGAATGTAGTCAAAATTAATCATCCCAGTCATTTTAATGTATCTTCAGAATGGCTTATTGATTGCAAGGGTTTCTGGTCAGTGGAGTTGAACACTCCTGAGTTCAAATCTTTGTGACTGAACACATTTTTGGCTTCAGTTTTCTTGACTAAAAAAAATGGCATAGTTGAACCTATGAACCCAGCTTGTCTATGCCTTCTACTGCAATGAGCCTAGATTCTATTGGGAGGCTTATATTCACATAGGAGCTTTTAAAGGCATGTTAGGATTCCCATTTATGATTTTTAATACACATTCTAATTAGGTTTGTTGTTTTTGTTTAAGATTATGTTTTTAAAGTGATGTTAATTAGAAGGAAGAGGTGGCTCAACATGCACAGTTTTTTTGGGGGGGATTCTAGCATGTAAAAGTCTTATATCATTTGACAGAGTGGAAGATATTTGAAGCATTTGTTAGATGACAGGTGATCAGGGGGTGTTATGGCAGCTTAATGTTACTTCATTGCTTAAAATAATGAGACATGTAGAAGTTGATTTTATAAATTGTTAATGTGGATATTTCATTGAGTTGATAGGAAAACAAAATAATTCTTAAAATATAACTGCATCTGAAATGAAAGGCCAATTTGTTGAAAACAGTGAATCGAGCTGACATTTCCTTTCTCAGAATTTTAGCTTGATAGATGTAATCTTATAACATAGTTTTTGTTTGTTTGTTTGTTTGTTTGAGATGGAGTCTCGCTCTGTCACCAGGCTGCAGTGCAGTGGCGCAATCTTGGCTCACTGCAACCTCCGCCTCCTGGGTTCAAGCAATTCTCCTGCCTCAGCCTGCTGAGTAGCTGGGACTGCAGGTGCATGCCACCATGCCTGGCTGATTTTTTGTATTTTTAGTAGACACGGAGTTTCACTGTGTTATTAGCCAGATGGTCTCGATCTCCTCACCTTGTGATCTTCCCGCCTCCGCCTCCCAAAGTGCTGGGAGGTGTGAGCCCCTGCGCCCAGCCTTGTAGTAGGTTTTAAGATATCAACTTGTTGTTGTCATCAGGGATCAGGAATGAGTTATTTTCTCCTTTAATTTTACTCATCTATTCATCCTCTAAATATTTGAATAATTATTATATTGCCGGACTCTGTACTAGGCTCTCTAGGGGATGCAAGGGGGAAAAAATAGTGAACCATCTCCTCTAGGAGTTTACAATCTACTGGGAGGGAGTGACACATTCTCACAAAATAATAAAGTGGGATATTATTCATGTTGAAAGTGGTCTAAGCAAAGTACTGTGGAATCACAGGATGATTAATGCAAAATGAGAACAAGATGGTAGTCTTGTTACAGCTTTAAATAGGTGATCATAATGAATATGTATACAATACTTCCAAAATAAAATACTGTATTTTCCAAGAAAATTATTTTTTGAACATCTACTTTAATGTATTTGCCAAGTCTATATTTCAGATAGCCATTGGTATTGGGGAATTTATTATGCATAAATGTAGTTGAAGATATAAATGTGATGACATTGAATGAGAATTGTGGCCCTCTAGATGTCAGATAAACTTATGAAGGTTTTTCCTCTCAGAAAAATGTTTTAAAAAGGATACCCAATACCATGTAGAACACAGAATACTCATGTGTATTTCTACTACCTGAATGTAATTGCCAAACCACTAAAGGCGTGAATCACATACCATACTTATAAACAACACTTAAACATAATCTTTTAGTATCTTCTGATAGCTTTGTTTTTTACAGAGATAGAAAGAAGTTTAAATGAAGTGTACTTTTAAATTGTGAAATGTTAATGTGTGTCGTTTGTAGAAAATCCCTTCTACAAACTGAATATAGAATTTTGGCTTCTACAACCTGAATGTAGAAAGGATCAGATCAGAAGAGTAGCTACTATACTGGGAGCTTGGAAGTCAAGTGGCCAAAGTTCAAGCCTACCACTGAGGCAGTGGCCAGAGAGTCCTGTGCTCACCTTCGCGCCCACTCATATGCATCTCAGTAAGGCAAGCCTGTATTTGTGAGGGAAGACTAGACGGCGTGAAAGAGCATGTTTTATACTTTTATTTCATTTAAATTAGCACAAAGGGAGGGAACAATTTTGCTTCACATGTGAAGTCAGTCATTTCTTGGGTTGCTAGCTCAATGTTTTAGCAGAACAGCTGTTCTGTACAATGTGGCTTTCTGCAAGCAATATTTCTACTGCTAGAAAAGTGGCAGTCTGCCAAAGAGAGTGCCCAGACCAACCCCTAAACAAAAAAATCTTTTGTCAACGACGCTAATAATTTGTACAATTCAGGAAAGGGGGGTTGCACAGTCTTTGCAGATGTGCATTTATGATGCTATTTTTAAGCAGAGTAGCATGAAAGAATAGATTCATACGAATTGTAAGTTGATCATTCATTTTAAGCATTTGGCTGCTGCTCCTGCTAAAATTTCATTCTGTGTAAAGAAAACACAGCTAGCCCTGAAACGAGGTAAACCAGGGTGTGACAAGATGAAGTTCTTCATTTTCGGACCTGTGATGCCTGCTGAAAAACAAAAAGCTTTGGGGTCTTTCCCCCCGACTAAAGAGATAAATGCAGTTTGCTGATCCCCTCACAGCAGAAACTTGCTATCCTTCAGCATTTTGAGGAAATAAACTCTTAATGAGCCTGCATTCTTTTACAGCAGTCCATTCTCTGAAAATGAGTTTAAGTGCTGAAGGAAAGGCCAGAAGCATTTACACAAGCAGCGCCAAACTAATATGTGTTAATTATCTGTGGTTTAACATCATAGACACCATGCAGTTTTTCTAGTATCAAAACCTGGTCTGGTTTCAGATCTGTCCTCTGTGCTCTGGTTATCCAAAATCTACAGCAACAGATTCTGCTAGCTTTGAACCCACGGATGGAGTTAAGAAAATAAGATGATTTCCATAAATTAAAGACCCTGGGAAAGAACACTCAAACTTGTAACAGCAGTGGATAAAATCTGATAGAATCCTCATCTTTTATTTTTATGCAACAGTATACCTAATGTTTACATATGAGAGAATTATATCTACTCTAGGTTGTTAAAATATGAAATCATATACTCAAAAATGACATAACATTTAATACACACTTATTCTACAAGGGTGATCACAGAGCATAAAAGACCATAGAGTATTTGAAGGGAACACAATAAAGTGGACTATAGAACGTTCACTGCCTGGATCAAAGGCTTCCTCTAATTCCAAGTTGAGACTTCTGTTATTCTTATTTTTCTTTTAAAATATCCATTCTTTTCATATTCTGCATAAGTGCAAAAAATGCTCAATTAAATGGAGTACATGGTAGTAGTAAACCCAGAGGTATTTTTTGCTCCTGTCAGAATGCAAACCACTTGGGTTCATTCTATCCCCTGAAACTGTAACATTTTATATATTGTGGTGAAAAACATAAAGTGTGATTGTGGGAAGTTGCTAAAATTAGGTTATTTCACTCTACCAATGCAGATATGCTTTTAAAAATAGTTATTCAGGTGACCTGCTAGATCATACTTCATTGTTATTCAAGTGTTCTTCAAATATTCCTTCAGTTTAATAAAGATTTACACTGAAAATTACAATTCTGTTTACTTGTGCAAGCTTGCCAGCACAGGGTTACTACACTTTGTGAAATGAGAAGTCCTGGACAATTGTTTATATAAATTGTTTATAAAATATTTTATAAGCTCACAAAAATCACAGTTTTTATGTATTAGAGAAATTATGTAAAGGGTTTTGTAGCAATTTGTATTTTGTAAAATCAGTTATTTTACTAAAGCAATTGATTACTCCCCTCCGATATATATTTTATGTTCATATTTTTAACATTTAATTTTTCTTAAAGTAATGCAGTGGACAATCTATAAACAATAAATGTGGGCTGTTGATTTGTACTTAATAGCTGTATATTCCAGGAAAATACTGGAGACACAAAATTATATTGTATTCTTCCTACTTTGCTTGAGCCAGGTATCACTTTTTGATTTAAAGCCTACACTTCTTTAATGTTCTAGTATGGAGATCTATGATTAGTCTTTAACTTACACATTATCTTTTCTAAAAATCATAGAACTGACATGCTGCTCTTCGTAGCAATTTTAATATTAATTGGATAGAAAAACATGCAAAGATACTATACATCCTCACATTTCATTTCTTATAAAACCTTATAAGATGAACTCTTTTTAATTATTCCTGTTCTTTACGTCCAAAAGATACCTAAGTAGGGGGGTAAAGAGGGTGTGTTCAAAGACTCTTTAAGTAAACTTAGATGCTTTGTATATTGACTGGTTTTACCAAGTAAAATGCTTTCACTTTGGCCCTTGACATAAGCAAATGATTCAAGAAGCTCAAATCCATTCATACTAGCCTCTGTTCAAAAAGCAACAGAAACTCAAAAATCATTTTCTATAAATGCATATCTATCACAATTCATATAGATAGTCCTATAGAGAGAATTGGTATGCATGTAGTAACAATACCGTGTAGTCTTATCAGCCATTAGGCAGTGATTACCTTCCAGCACATTCTAACCAGAACCCCCAAAAATAGATTGAGTGAGAGTAGCAAGAAGACAGTTGCTTAGATTGTGATCCAGCTGAGGTCAGTATTATTGCTTTTGTTAGCTTGTGAGTAAACTCCACAAGAAGAAAACACTCGGATCCATCCATAAACTTCCCTCTAGACATAACCAAGTTGCTGGGCCAGCGTGGACTCAGATTAAGAGTGTGGGTGCTTTGGAGGGATTCATATCCACGACAGAGTGTGTTCTCTTTGCTTAACAAGTAACTAAACCACACTTGCACACGTAGTCACTCATTCATAGTTGTTTATATGTTGAAACCATATCATGGGATCGTACTTTCTGAATACATTAAATCTGTTTTTCATGGTTTTTCATAATTTGGCATTCTACTACAGAATAGTGAGATGACTTGCCCAGTGTTAACTAGTGTCAGGTTTATAATCTCCCAATGTCTTCTTTACTGAATTCATTCTCTTCTTCTGCATTGCTCTCGCTTTTGAATTATGTTTGTGGCAAACCTCGCCCTTCCTGTGATTAATGGATATTGAAACAGTGAAATCTGAGTTCTACTTCTATAACACTGTTCTTTTTCCCTTCTCTATTTGTTCCCTATTTAAATGAATCCTATAAGGTACTCCATTTCATGATCTTGTTCAAAGAAATGCAGAGCAAAATTGTCAAGCAGTAGTAACGTTTTACAGAATGATTAAACAATGCTCAGAAGAGCAGCCAGTCCAAAGCAGATATTTAAGTACAGGTTTCTCAGAGATGTTAAAATTTCACTTCAGTTCTAGGGCGTGTAGCGCTGGATGGTGGATTTGGGGGCTGAAGAAAACTCCCCACTGCATTGTATGCCACTTATACCCCATATGTATAACAAATGTTATATCCAAATTGATTGTACGATATGGATCTCTGTTGCTGATGTTAGTCATCTGATTTGCAGAGAACTAGAACTAATAACCTTTTCAGATGTTACCAAATGATGACAAATCAAATTACTTAAATGATGATTGATCAAGTATTTGATGTTTTAATTTTCAATGAATCTACCTCAAGGACTTGAAATTTCCCATAGTTTAAGACTACAAATGCTAAACAGTCACATAGTTCATAAATTTCACAAACAATGAACCCAGAATGCTATAAATCAACTTTGTTTACTGACTTTAAAATAAATGAATGGCCTTTAGCATAGCTATAGACATAGCAAACTAAGTGGAAATTGGGGAAAAGCACCTGATTGGAAGTACTTTTAACTGTGTTGTAGATTTGTTCTGGATGCAGATGGATCTGACTAGATTTCTCAGTAGCAAAGGAGGCAGCAGTGCTTACATGTAGGTCATACTGCATGTTAGGTTGCTAATGATTTCATTTTAATGTCACCATTTAGTTACATACTGATCATTTATACTGACAAAAAGGAAGAAAAGAAAACAAGGAACCTGTCATCAATCATTCATTTAATCAAGTAGCAAAAGTAGATAAATAAACATACGGAGTTAATTATTCTTCTGTATGTAATGATTGACAATAAAGCTAATTTATGCTTATTTTAACCCTTTAATATTTAGTGCTCTTAGGACTAATGGGAATTAGCAGTTGTAGAAAGGACTTGCAGGTGACCTTCTTGTGCCTAAATTACCTTAAGGGGACTCAGTATTCATACTTAAGGTATTTATTCATTTCAAATCTATCTTGAAAAAGAGTTGTAGTTATTTGCATTTAAGCATATTAACTCTATGCTATCAAATACAATGAAAAACAATTATGCTATGTTGGTCTGCCTCTTTTGTATTAATCCTATTCAGACTCTTTAATCAAGAATTCTTCTTTGAAATGTGCATTCAAAATGATTTGTGACCAGGTACGACTGTGTTGTCAATTCAAATATATATTAGATAAAGCACTAGTGGAAAAGAAGTCTTTGTGACAGCAGACCACTAAAAGCTGTTTTTAAGTTAAAACGGTCCTTGAAAGTTATAAAAACCAGTTTCTTTTGGTTTGCCAGCATTTTTTCCTCTAGTTTTTCCACAAAAATTTGTCTGGTGGCACTACCCTTTAAAAATTAATGTTACTTTTATTAGACTTTCCATAAACCATATATTCTTCAGGTAAGTGTGTATAAATCAAAAGTTATAAATATTTTCTCTGGACTCTTTCTGGCGCTCTTATCTAAATTAGCCTGTGCCCAAGGAATGGGAAAGTAAGAAGCAGACCAAAGGGATTTAGTCATGCAAATAGGAATTCAGTTGTTGATTAAAATTATTGTACAAAGATTTGGAAGATAAAGAAACTGTGGTTGCCTCTATGGTTAGAGATGTATTTCTTCTAGATGCATTTTATTAAATGCCATTTTCCTTAGCACTTTTAATGTTTAGTGTAGCTAAGCTCTAACCGCTCACTAAATTGACTTCTCTTCCAGCTTGTAAGTCTGGCCAGTTCAGTTCTAAGAAACTAGAACTGAAATTGGAGAGAGCTGGTGAGCAAGAAAACCCTGGCCGTGTGGTGGCTACACCAGAGCACATTTGCACAGATGCCATCCTTTGTGTAGACTCTCTTTTGTCCCATTTCCCCAAAAAAATTTGCACAGCTTTTTTACTTTGGCTTTTTAAAAAACTATCAAGTTTACTATGCATCTAGAACTCTACTTATGAACAGTAAATTCCAGTAGACTTAAAGCTCATATCACTGTTCTTAGATTCCCACATTTAGTTTTTGATTGCTTATGTTGCAACTCACTGTCTGTAAGCATTTGGCTATAAGAGGTTTTGCTCACGTTGCTTTCTGACAACTTGAATAGATATGGTATTGTAGCTATGTCTGTAATGGCACAATAAAATTTGAAAAATATACAACATTTAAATCGTATGCTATAAACTAGATAAAACCAGGTACAGAAAATAATTTATTTCATCAACTCAATGTGTAAATGAAGGACTATGCATTAATGGGGAAAATATGCTTTTGGAAATAATAAATTTAGTGTTATCCACATTTCTTAAGTTTAAAACAATTGTATTTGATGAATGAATTCCTCTACCTTGCCATACTCCTCCTGCCATAGATGCCTTTAAGCTTTATTACTTTCTGTGTAAATGTGTTAAAGAGAAACCTTTTCACTCTTTTTTGTTTGGCTTCTTTTTACCTGCATGCATTAATTAAGCGATAGTATAAATGAGGAGTGAGAATTTGTGGTCTTTTTGTTCACTGAAATAATGGTTGATCTCTTTAGCTTGTCCAATTTATGATTTTCCCTTTTTTTTTCCAGTTAAAAATCTGCAACTAGCAGATTAAGCATAATGTAGATTATAATCACTGTGGTAAGAGTGAAATCAACAACTTTGTTATTCCTTCCTTAAAGAATCCTCTTCAGTGTTTTGTTATGGCACATATTTGAAGGAGAAAGTAAAAACTGGGGGAAAATGACGCTGGAGACTCTCTAAGTAGGTTATATATACAGGTGCACATATATACACCCAAATACAATCAGTTTTGAAGAGAAATATTTAAACTGAAATATTTAGTACAAATCTACTGACATTCTGTTTAGGGGAAATAAGAACTCTGAAATCTGTATTTCTTATCACTCTGAGACACAGACCCAAATGAATCTTTGCCCAAAAGTACATCTTGTATACAAAAGACTGAAAATTCTGTAGATACAATTCTTTTTTTCTTTTTCTTTTCTCCTTTTTTTTTTTGAAGATAGGATGTTGCTGTGTCATCCAGGCTGAAGTGCAGTGGCACAATCATAGTTCACTGAAACCTCGAACTCCTGGACTCAAGCGATCCTCCCACCTCAGCCTCCTGACTAAAAGGGACTATAGCTGTGCATCGCCAAGTCCAGCTCATTATTTTTTTTATCTTTTGTACAGGCGAGGTCTAGTAATGTTGCCCAGGCTGGTCACAACCTGATACAATTCTGAGAGATAGTTAGCATCTATTTGATTCACCTTAATCGTCAGCTTCTCTATGCCCCAGCCCCAGGGATCAAGGTGGAAAGATGGCAAGGTTGCTTCTGGTTTGTCTTCTGTCCTTTCTGGATTCATCTCCCTGTCACCACTGGAAAAGAATCAAAGAGGAGAGGATTGTTTTTAGATGCTTGTCATTTGTCCAGAAGTGGTGGGTTGAAGCTAAAGCTCTCTACCTGACCATCAGGTTCCCTTATTTTGTTTGACGTCTGCTAGCTCTGGATTGCTCCTGTGTGTCACTTGCACAGCAGCTGTCCAGTTGAAAGTCTTAAAGTTATTAGCAGGTTCTCTCCTTTCCATTACCTCATTGTAGTTTTATTAATTTAGAATTAAAAGTATATATTAATCATCTGACATATGCGTGGAGCTTGGAGATAGAAAAGAAATAGAAGATGCATTTCTCTTCAACATTGTAGTTTATTTGTAGACACAAGACTTACTGATGTAAGAAATTTGGAAAGCATTTGTGAGAGCATCGAATATGAGTTGCAGTGTGAGTTGCTTATTAAACTAAAGAGCAACCCTAGCCTGGAGGATAGTGCCTTTTCTCAAGGCAGAGATGCCCTGAGACTTGCGGCTGGCCTTGGAGCCAACTCCCTGTGACCTTGGTTGATGGACATTCCCAGGTCTGGCCTTGACATTTTAGTCTGTGATATGGCAAAGTAAAATCATTTTGTCTTGATTTTCCACACGTCTTAAGAAAATGTGGAAAAACTCATATATTGAAAGATATATTCAAACAGTGCTCTGAGTTTCTTGGAGAAGCTTTTTAAGTTCACATTGACCACAGCAACATTATACTAAACCTGTCTTAGCTTTTAAGTTTTCAGTCTTTATGAAAGGTAAATCAGTGTATTGATTTTGCAGTTCATTATGAAAATCAAACTGAATTATCTAAATAATGAGATTTTTATTTACGTTTTCAATGACTTTTAGGAAAAACTTAGTATATTATGCTTAAACCTTTCATAGACTGTGGTTGCCCTTTTGAAGAAACATCACGTGTTTACTGCAACAGAGCAACCATGGATACACACATATGTGTTCATTGGATGTTTACTATGAAAATGAAGTGTGGTTATTTAACATTTTAAAGACTTGTCTTGACATCATATTCTTTAGATTTCTGATATTTCATCATGCTTGTTGATGTAATCTTTGTTCTGGCAGCTTTCACGTTTTCTCCTACTGTTAGACAGCATTTCCTGGAATTTGGAATGCCGTTTTTCTTGGCGCTTTAGTGGGCAGCTTATGCACTCAAGGCATCACCTAAGTACCAGCAGCACATTCTTGACTGAATAATGATGTATGTGGAATGTTACTTTTTTTGCCTTATAAATGGATAGCAATTTACACAGCTGTGGATGTGGGATGTTTCAATCCCAGACCATGTTGTAAGAAAAATTGAATGACAGTGAGCAAAACAGCAGTAATTATAAAACTAATTACTAAATGCTGATGATGCCCATAGGCTTTGCATAACTAAAATTAGAAAAGGAAATTGCTTTCGGCTTCAGAGAGGCACCATGCTAGTTATTTCACTGTTTCAGTCAAAATGGAGGGTAGTATATAAAGTTCAATCAGGAAAATATACATGTATACATATATAGCTTTAGATTTGCATATACATATATTTTTTATGTTGAAATGTTATTCACTCTACATTACAATTTTATTTATAGAACTTGATGCATAGGTATTTACATAAAGAATATAAGTATATTAAAATATTTGAATGCAGTATATAAACTATGCATTTTTGCATGTGCTATGATTATAACATTAAAGTGAATATATTTACAATATATTTATATATATTTAGTTTTTCTCATGCACATTTTCACAAGCAAAATGTATATACATTTCCACTCTTGCATAAAGAGCCCAATCTTAGGAATTCATAGCACATTTTTCAAAAATAATTATTTTAAAAAAATAAAAACGTTGTTTAGCTCAGAAAAAATGAACTATCATGTTTTGGGAAGGCAAATGATTGATAAATTCAAAGTCCATGAGGCATACCTTTGTTCATGCTCAATTTGGAGCTAAGAAATACATGACATTAACTCCAGAGAAGTCACTGAGATTGTAAACGTATTACCTGTGGACCCCAGACAGTTTTAGGATTATAAATGTTAGAGCTGATATTGATAATCTTCAAATAGGAAGTATTAGGATAATGAATTTTGTTAATATGCATGTAAATGGAAAATGATTTAATGAGTTTTAAAATGTGATCATTTTTATTGGAAGCATATCCTTGTTCCTTACAGGTACTTGGTTTCCATTTCCATTCTCTCTCTAGTCCTGCAGAAAAAATGTATAAAACATAAATTCTTCTGAATAAACTATTGCTGATTATGTTTAAATTTCAGATTAAGTAGATCATGGATCAGAAAGATGAATCATTGTTGATACAGAGGAAAAATAAGTACTGCATTTACAAGTTTGAGTAGTTTGAATGACCTAAAATATAATGTTTAGTTTTCTGCTGCATGTTATTTTAGAAGTCTTAAGAAATTAAAATGGCAAAAGACGATATTGTCTGTAGAGGTCTATTATTGAAATGAAAACCAAGTGTAATTGAATCAATGCTGTAAGGAAATTCTTCTTATAACTTTTACCTAGTGGGGCAGTGCAATGAGTTAGTTCTTCCCATTTGTGGTAGTGAATTTAGTAACTAGCTCTTTCACCAAGGCAAATGGTCTAATAATAGAGGAATAAATCACAGAATGGCATATAAAATGAATATGGAAAGTCTTGCTTCATGTGGAGTGTCTGGTAATTTAGTCAGCTAAAACTAATACGTATACAAGTTGAGGTAAATTCTCCACTTCTGCAAGTCCTACAAGGTACTGAGAGTTATAACAAATCACTGCTGCTTATCAGTTGTCCTTCACGTGTGAGGTTATGTCAGTCATAAAAATAAGTATGTGATCAAGACTTCAAAGGCTTCCAGTGAGCTAAAATGAAATCAGCATGTTTATATCTTTTTTCAATGGCATATATTTGGGCTCACATTTATTAACTTTCAATTTGTTCACCTGGGGGTCTGAGGGGAGAGGAGGTAAGAGGACTAACTTCTCAGTGCGTTAAGTGCTGAGAAACATTGGTCTTCTTTTAGTTAAGTGATGAAGGGGAGTTTCAGGGGGAAAAGGGGATGACCAAGTAGAAGAGAGTGTGTGCTTATAGAAAACTACTTTGTCCAACAGATAATTACTGAGGATCTAATATGTGCCAGGCTTACAACTATCTTGAAAGAAAACACACTTGGCTCTAAGTGATGTCTGAACTCAAAACTTTGTCATTTTATATGTGAATAGAATGTTAGTAGAAGACAGATAACAAAACAGTTTTTTCAAAGATCTTTGTTCAAAATTCATTGTCATTTGACTCATTAAGGCAACACACAGTGGCCTGTGGGATACTGTTTTTATCCATCAGTACCAGGAAGCAAGCCTTGCTCACAGACAAGATCATTTTCTACAAATTTTCTGTCATGTTTCACCTTGGTAATCTCCATCTCTAGTGTGCAAAAAGAAACAATTTATTTTTAACACTTGAGGGATATAGAACATCTGACTGCTGTCATAACCTATTGTTTTTAACATAAACATTATAGCTGCATTTGCCTTGAAATATTTGCCCATTATTGCATAAATCTGAGCCATGTACGGAAGTGTCACCTTGTGCTCTCCAGCATCAAAATGGAGACCTATCACCTAGAAAGTGCAATTCGCTCCCTTCACATACATTTACCTCAACAACATTAGAAATAGGTTTTTTCCATAATTGAGTTAAACAGTGCAGTAACTGAAGAAAAACTTATGAGAAGAATTCACTACTTTTAACCATAGCATATAGAACCCCTCAAATGTGGCTAAGGGCCTACTATATTTTCCTTTATCAAAAGATGGTTGATTGCTTAATGGGCAAAGCACTACTAAATAGCTTATTCCACATTACTAGAGAAAATATGCTTTACATCAATTGCACAGTGTAATTCTTTCTATTATTTTGGTGGAATCGTTTTACCTTGCATGGAAGCATGCGTGTAAGAGAGAGGATGATTTGATAATCTTCTGTGTTATATAAGATATCTAAAATACAGTATTCAAAGGATTCTGTTACTTCACTTACAAAGCTGGAGCCCTTTGCAGTATACTCTGATGATTCATTTACAGACTGCCATAGTTGACTACTCAACATAACTGGTTTAAAACCAGAATAAATGTTTCTAATAAGCTAATTCCTGGTTCCATTTTGTGTCCCTACTTTTCTTTTTCTTCTTAATACATTTCTAATTTTATATTTCATATACCTCTCTAAGCAATATTAAATAATAATTGGATTCTTTTTATATCCTATAAAAAGAATTTTCTAATTTCATTACATGAAATAAAGCCTTCTTTTTGAGTTGATAACCTGAACGTTTAATTCGCCATCGAGCTAAATAAACATTTATTGTAACATACTATTTTGTCTTTTTTTCTCTGGTTAGCACTCTTCTGTAATAAACTCTGATTCACTCTTGGAGAAGTCAGGGGAACGTTTGTTGTTTCCCATCCTCTGTTTTTTCCTCTCTTGAGACACCACATCACTCCCTTTCATTATCGCCATTATTTTGAACTGTTGTACAGCTGGTTCCTAGTCTGACATCATTTTGTAATCTTTAAAATGTAGTTTTTAAGCACCTCTTTGGGACTTAATATTTCTACTCTGTTATAACCTTTTAATTTACTGTTCAGTTGTCATTTTAGAAGTTTTTTCTGTAGGTTTAGCCTCTGCGGCCTTCTTTGTGTTCTTTTTCATTTTTATACTAATAATTACAACACTTCCCAATTAATTGCCATTTGTGAATATAATTGATATGTTTCTTCCCTCTCCAGACCACTAATGAAGATGTTAAATAAGTCTTACCATGAGGCTAACCTCAGCAGAATTCCCTTGGACCATCGGCATATTAGAGTTTACCCATAGCTCTATTTATTTTCTCTTCCTTTAAGAGTGCTTCTGGTTGAGGCATTTTAATTCGTTTTCTAATATTTCACAATAGTGAAGCTCTGCGTGAAATGTCTGTCTAGGTATACAATGCCTAGTGAACTCTCATTTTCTGAAAACTAAGGCTGTTGATTTACTTAGATGTCCTAGAATCTTAGAAGCATTTTTTGCATTCAAGACAGTGAAAACAAAAAGCTTTTGTAAGCGTGATGTGTGAAATATTATCACTATAAGAGAAATTCAACTAATTTTTTTCTTGTTTTGTAGTATTGGCACAAGGGAGTGCATCAAAGATGTTTAACACAAACTATGTAGCTGTCTTAGAAGAGAGCGTGCTTCAATTTCAGCCCAACGATATTGGGTCCACTTTCTCTATGATCAGAATATTACAAAGGGAGTAGAGAATAATTTATATCAGAGGTTCTGTGACGGAATGAAATGGAGCTCTTTTGAAGTATGATCCCTGAAAGCACAGCATGAAGCTCAAATAAAGTGAAGGACATTCGCTATTACAAGTAATGTCCTTAATAATCTTGTTAGTCTAGTCTCCCTCTGTACGAGACAAATGGAACATTATTGGCTTATGGGCTGTAGTAAATAATTTAGTTTCCAATATTCAGGCTGCTTTGACAGTAAATTAAAATGACATGAAAGGAGCTTGTTGAATAAAGAAAGTATCCAATCAAATTTAATTGGCATGACTACGGCAGTAGAAATATGTTTTATAATTAAACCATGTTGTCTTGGAGCTTTATAAGCATGTATGAATCAAAATGTCAAAAATTATTCTTTGATACTGTGCATTTAAAACTTTGCATGGTGAATAGTTTCCTTAAACAAGCTTCTAGACATGCATATTGATGTAACATGAATAGTTTCATGTTTTAAATAATAAGTGATAAACTTACTTCTTCATTTGTAAATCCTTCCAAGTAGCAATTCTGATAACAGGCCACTTAAAGGTCTCTTTCATAGAATTCTGTTTTCAAATTGATACACTAATAATTCAGAGGAGGTTATGATTTTTATTTAAGCTGTCTTGTGATTCTTCAGTGCCCAAACTTCTGGTGAAGAAAAATAACTTGCAAACTCACTGAGGAGAATAAAGAACAGAGAAAGAATAATATTGATAATAAAAAAAATACAAGATGTGTTTTGGTTTACGGTTCCCTTCTCAAATTCAGGATGCATTGGATTTTTCTACCTTTAACAGTAGATGTGTCAAGTACTTCTATAGAAGTCAGGAAGCCATGGGAATTTCAGAATTTTGTATGACAACGTGTACAGTGTTTTCCCTTCCCTGAAAGTGGTACGTAAGTAAGTGCCCATTTGTAATAAAATTTCCAGTGACGGTCTTCCTACAACTTAGCTGGAAAATACATGGTGGTGTCTGAGCCTGCAGAGATTGCTTATAACAACAGAAATGAGCTTAGTGAATCATTTTTCATTCACAGCCTTTTCAAATGTCTTAGAGTAAGCTAAAGATTAGAGAAGGTAAGCAAGAAGAGAGGTTCAGAGGCATCAACATTATTCAAACTCTGAAGATCACATGTGACTTTGTCTTAGAGTTTTGGGTATTATTATTTTCTAATCTCAAACTGAACTGACTGTTTCATGAGTAGTCACTCTCTCCTCTTGATTAGACCCAAATGCAAGTAGCTGCTTCAGAGATAATATGGTTTGTGTTTACATTGCTCTAAGATAAATCTAAGACAACATGCCTCAAATGCACCGTATCGTTCTTCATGCAGTGCTATAGCATTAGATGATGTGGAAATGCGTAAAATATTTTCTTTAAATAAAAAAATGATAAAAATGAGTAGTCCTTAAAGTTTACCCTCTCTACAATCTAAATTTGAAGGCTTTTAAACTTTAAGAACATTTTTATTGAAATTTTGGCCTAGGAACAAATTAAGGGGACTGTTTTTTAAATCGTTTTTTCCTTAATGTTTATCCAGTAACCTCCATATGCATGCAAGTTATAGAGAAAAGTTAAGTTTTGTTTTCTGTTGTTTGGCTTTCATTTTAACTATGTAGCTAGCAAAAATTATTACTAACATGTTTTATTTTACTACTGTGACCTGAAAGGATAAAAATAAATGAATAGCTTTATAATGGAAGCAGAAAAGCCTCATCAGAGAAAATTTCTGGGGAGAATAATTCAAACTGGGATATCTGTCTCTTTAGCTATAATCACTATGTCTCAGAATGCCATTCTTTCTTGTTAATCCTAAGTAATGTATATCAAGACTTTTTTTTTTTTTAATACCCACTTTAGTGGTTCTCCCACTTCAGCAGGCATCAGAATCATCTGGGGGTCTTGATAAAACATTGCTAGACCACTCTTCCAGAGTTTCTGACTCAGTAGGTCTAGCGTAGGGTCCAAGAATTTGCATTTTAACTAGTTCCCAGGTGATGCTGCTGCGGGGAAACACACTCTGAGAACCATTCACTGATTTTATCAGCAGCCAATTATTTATCTCCTCCTGTGTGCTAAGAACTTGTCTGTGTCTGCTCCCTAGATGTTGAAGGTCTGGTCCAGGGGACGTTAGCGTAGAACACAGACATGTAAGTAGAGCAAAAATGCTACCTGGCACATTGGTCCAGAGCACCATAGCAGTTTATCACAAAACACATAAGCCAGCTTTACCAACTTGAAGAAAAGTTCAAGCTGAAGGTTGAAGGTTGAGTATGAGCTTCCCAGGAGAACTGGACGGGAAGGAGGGAAAACAGATATTTTGGGGACAATTTGTATTTTTATTTAGTGTCAGTATTAGTTGAAGACATCATTAATGCTATCTAAAGGGAAAAATTACTATTGCTTTTAGAATTTTAACTGACCAATGAATGTTTAGAAAGTAATAAAATTACATGAAAGCTTCTTTTTCTAGAAGCCTTCTCAACCCAGGTCACTTTACTTCTGTGCACATAGGTTCTGTACATGTTGGGGCATCTTTTGCACTAGGCCTACTATTTGGAATATCTAACTTTCAATTTTATTGATACCTACATTTGTTACAAAACTATGCACCAAAGCACAGTGATAGGATTTTTAACATTCTTGGTTGGTTCTCATTGTTATAATTTGCATTTGACTTCCCAGTTACACGGAGACTTATATCTTCTACTTTTTCCAAGCTTATAGAGGGTACTCAATAAATATATTGGAAATTTAAAAATTATTTTCTGTTTTAAGTAAGTAATCCAATTGCATTCATTTACTTTATCAGTCTTTTGAGTTTATCTAGCTCAGAAAGCAGTTAGGCATTTGGAACTATATGATGCTTCTAGGAATAAAGGTCTTGAGATAATGATAGCACATAAACACTGTGGCTTCTGCCATCTTGCACCTTGTATCTTATAGGTGTAATGTAAAAAAACAATAAAAACTTATATTTATCTGCAAATTTTTGGGTAGCTGGCTTTCTTTTAATTTTGTCTCCTACAAACTCTAAAATATATTATTTTCATTTTACAAATGAAATAGGCTGAGAGAGGCTGAACATGAGGCTAGATGGCCTCTAAGTCAGTATTATAATACTCTTTTGATCAGTTCTCTACTATTTCTACTACACCCCTTTACCAGAGCCTTTAATTATTTATACTTGCTCAACCTGGAATGCCGAAAGCTAAAACCACGACTCAGCAAGTCATGAGTAAAGGCCGCCCTGTACTTGTCAACTTGAGTCGGCATTCCTTCCTTGCTTGTTTCTTCTGACCTGTCTTTGCACTTGATTTTGGGACAAGTGGTTTTCCTCTAGGCCAGTAGTTTCCAACTTTTCTTTTCTTTTTTTGTCTGATGATATTTTATCTTGACATACAAACAGATACACAGAAGACTATTTGAAAACCATAGCTCTAAGCATTGGTTCCTAACCTTGAAAGTTCTCCTGATGTAGCTGAAGGCTTTTATGAAAAGGATATAAACTCCTTTTCATAAAAGCAGGTGGTATGACTGGGGCTATAGATGATACATACATATTTTTAATATGATTAAAATTATATTTTAATCATTTTATAGATGTCCTAGTCATACCACCTGATTCAAAATGGTCATTGAATATCTGTTAGACACTTGTGATGATCAGCCTCATTGGAGAACAGTATTCATTGAATATCTGTTAGACAGTTGTGATGATCAACCTCATTGGAGAATAATAATGATAACTAATACACTGAGTATTTCTGCGTGCCAGGTTCTATTAAGTGCACTTCATGGATTATCTCATTTAATCCTCACAATACAGAATTAACCAGTTGAAAGACCTATAATTCAAACTCGGATAATCTATCTCCAGATCCAAAGCCCTTAACTTATATGATGTGGGGTTCTGTCGTAACTTCTCTCTTCTCCCCTCAATCAGATAGGTGCTTCCTGGTTCTGAAATGGGGGTTGTCTGTTGCCAAGATACTAGATACTAGATTCCTTTAAAGTAGGCTATTAAAAAGTACGTTATTTTTAAATGATTGATAATACATATTTATACTAGCAGTAAATTACCAGTTAAGAATATAAAATTGATATGCTCTATCACCCTGTTATTCACAAGAAATGTTCTCAAGTACAGTAGTAAGAATTTCCAAACCAGATTTAACATTTCACAAAGTTAAACAGACTGTGTTGAGGACCCATTACAGTTTCCTCTAATACCTGTTGGGTTGTCTGTCAAACATTTCCTGTATTAGTGAGAAAGTCTAAGACTATCTCATATTCTGATGACTTTAAAAAATAGTTAGATGAGTCATAATCTTAGGTGTTCTAGACAATATACAATATCAATACCAAATCATATTTTAATTTTTTGTTAGCGATAGGCATTTTTTTAATAGCTGGCTTGCCAATTTCCATGATCCTTGAAAAGAAAATCTTGCTTTTTAGTTGCTGCTTTTTCTCTCTTCAGCAACTTTATAGTTGGCAGTGAGGACTTGGATTTGGAAGTCACCTGACTTGAGGTCAGAGGCTGGCTGTGCCACTGACCAGCTGTGTAACCTCGGGTAAGTTTATGATAGGCCCCGAGCCTCGGTTTCTCTCTCTGTGTCACTGAGACTGTTAGTGCCCACTGCATAAGGTCATAGTGAAGACAGCATGAGATAAGCTGAGTGGGAGCCGCAGCCCAGTGCCCACTCCTGTTAAGAACTAAGTGCTTGCTTGTTCCTTTCCTATTTTCAGAGCTTTGATTCTAATTAGAAGGGTGTCTACTTTGAAGTTGGTCTGCCGAAGTTCTAGTCTTTGGAAGAGAATGCATTGTTCCTGGAATAATAGAGTCACTAATCTAACCTTTGCTAATGAAATAGTAGGCAGGCTGGGCACAGTGGCTTATGCCTGTAATCCCAGCATTTTGGGAGGTTGAGCGCATGGATCACTGGAGGTCAGCAGTTCAAGACCAGGTTGGCCAACATGGCAAAACCCCATCTCTACTAACAATACCAAAAAAAAAAAACCTCCAAAAAAATAGCTGGATGTGGTGCTGGTCACCTGTAATTTCAGCTATTTGGGAGGCTGAGGCAGGAGAATTGCTAAAACCCGGGAGGCAGAGGTTGCAGTGAGCTGAGATCATGCCATTACATTCCAGCCTGAGTGACAGAGTGAGACTGTTTCAAAAAAGAAAGAAAAATAGTAGGCAAAAGCAGAACTTGCTAGCGCTGTATTTGTGCAAACTTCTTTAAATTCTAATGTAGAGATGTTGAGTAAATATGTTACTATCCATTCTTCACTCTCCCCCTTATTATCTGTGTTAATGCGATATAATCATTTGCATTTAATTTTAATTTTTTTAGCTTTGTAAATACCATTGCAGGTATAAAAGATTTTCTGACTTCAATTCTGGGGAAAGCAGATAAGCATTTCAGTAACTCAAATAGCTGATTATGAATAGATGGTATTGCTCTTTGTTTTACATTACTTTTCTCTGATGAGATTATTTAGAAATATTCAGAATTGCCTTTTTCCTTGACTTAAATATGAAGAAAAGGCTTTGGGCTGATTTATTTTGAAATAGAGACTGACTGCCTTAAAAACTGCCACAGTGGAAGCCATTTGTGATCCCGGCGGTGCACATGCAAGGGCAGTGGGGCGTTTTGCGTTGATGCAGGCTTTTCCTGTACATTCCTGCTACTTTTTGGTAAAATTCACTACATGTTGGTAAAGTGACTACATCTTATTGTATATTTATCACAATTTCCACATAAAAGGGTATATGCAGATTGGAAATAAAGCAGTTTAACTTCAAACATACTTTTCATAATTTGTTTTTAGAAGTACTTATGTAGAAAATATAGAATTACTTTAAATTAAAACCAATTTGCTAATAGCACTTTTTTATTTTGTAGAAAGCATCCTTAGTAGTAAATATGGGTTACTAGATGAGAACTATACAGAATACTTCACGCTAGTCTTTGCTCTCATATTCATTATAGACCTGCAAAGACAAGCACCCCAAATCAAGAAGAGCAGTGTTTGCAGAATCCAGAGTGTTTAAAAAGTGAATTCTATTTTTATAATATAGTTTAGCTAACTAGACAACTTCTGTCATGGCAAAATTGTGATAAAGACTAAGTTCAATCCATGCAGGGCAAGATGCATGAGCTACAATGTGTGAAAAATGACTGCAAGTGATAGGTTTTTACTGAACAAAATTCACAGTGATACAACTGCTTACCTTTTCACTGTGACACTTATTAGAACTTATGAGAATCATAACAGGTAATCTCTTCCTAAAGGCAACATAACTTTGTATCAGCTGCAGGATTGTGTATGTTGCCGGCAAGGTGTGTAGTCTGTCTTGTTTAATCTGGACACTGCCACATTGGCGGTCATAAAAACAATTTAAAATTCTTACCAGTATGTTAAACAGCCTCCAATTCTTTTCATGATTCATAATTTTGAATGTTCTAGTCTTTAGTGGAGAGATTTAAAATTGATTAGGAAATATATATTTTTATTCCAGTATTCACTTGAAATATATGTTTTTTTGCCTCTTTCAAATTCCCCATCCAGTATTTTGCATGATTAAAATATGAGTGTAAAAATAGTAGATTTTTTTAATGCTTTTGTATAGGCTCAGGAGAGTCCTTCTTGCTATATCTAGCTGGAAAGGTAATGAACTGTAAAATATGTTGAAATGATTGGGGATTAAAAATCTCTGGTGTGTAGTGACAGTGCAATTATATTCCACAGTAAAGGTTTCTTGTATTAAGAGTAATAAATAAAACTTATTTTTCCCACTGTGATTGGTTGTCACCACCATAATGATAGCTTTGACCTTCTTCCTCTTCAAATGTCATTAGCCTGTGACCAAGTAGTCAGGTTACAACAAAGTGCTGTGAAAACCTAAGTATGAAGTCAGATTTCAATAAAACAATTCTTACAAAACTACAGCAGTGAAAGTCTGAGAGCAGAGTAGATGCCTTTTGGAATTCTGCAAATGTGTTGCTTTTTCAGTGTGGCATACGTACTTTCTTCATGTTATTCTTTGACTCTTGTTTCAGGAGTTGGGTTATGTTTAGAATTGAGCTTACAGTATTGCCTAGATTTGAACATATACCACAGAAGTAAATTGACCCTACTATCTTGCTGTCCTTGCAAGTCAGGCTCAAATTGTTGACTGACATGTCTTAGGCAATAAATTAAATAAAAACTTAAATCTTTATAGAGACTGTTAAAATTTGCAAAGATTAGAACAGTACTCATTTTTATTGAGTAAGTAGGTCAGGGGATTTAAGATTATGTAAACACTACTTATTCCTACTTTTTACCTTTTTCCCAAAGTGAAGTCAATAGTCAAAATTACTTCAAAGAGTCAAACTGAAGAATATAGTATTCTTCAGTTGGTGCTTGTCTACTTTACTCCATTTTAATTCATTTTTTTTTCCTAACAGTCTCATCTGAAATGTGAATGTCATGGAATGCCTTCAGTGCAAGACTCCTGAATGGCATTGAGCCACATTTATTCATTAGAATTATGTGCCATTTTGTCCCCCTTTCCTATTAAGCCTCATTTGTCTGTCTAGAAGGTCAAAGGAGCAGCTGCCTCCGGGGCTGACCTCTATGCACCTCTATTGTTTTGCTCTTTCAAGGATACTAACTCTTTCCTTCTTCCTGGGGACCTTCAGGATTGTCTTTTCAAAGCATTTACTCTTTCTTAGGTCAGGGAGCAAGAAGGACAACCGCTTACATGTTCCTGCAATCCCTGCCACTTTACGGTGCAGTTTTGTCATCAATTGCCATGTGGATGAATTGATGCTGTGTTTTAATGATCTCACAGTTCACAAGTGAAATCAGCAAATAATGGACATATTTGTACCACTATTTTAAAATCTTGCATTTATGCTTTTTGAATGCTTCCTACACTGGGTAACTGCATCAAACTGTCCCTCTATTGTAACATGTTTGGAAGCAAATCTGTCATCACACACACACACACACACACACACACATATGCACACACACACATGCATATATAATTGTTACTTTTCCATCTCCACTTTTAATAAGAATGGGAGTTTGGTAGAGCATTTGCTACAAACAAATGGCCACTTATTCCATATTTTTGTGAACCCAAATAATCAATAAGAAACTCCTTTACTTTACAGGAACTTTGCAGTTACATGGGGGTAGGTAGATAATGAAAGAGTGAAGCATTGAAATGTGCCTAAATAACATGCTGTTACAAGGCTTATGATAGATTTGTGTTTGACTTAACAGCTTTTGGAACCTAATAAAAAGAACTTAATTGACAATTTCTTGAAATTGCTAAGAAAACCTAGTGATGTTGGTAGGGTAATAAGGAATTTCTCATTGCTGTCTTCAAGATTGAGCCTACAGATACAAAAAAAAAAAAAAGGGAAAAAAAGGATTTATCTCTGTGGTAACTCTAAGTAATTGATATACAGACAAGGTTTGGTTCCAATTTGCCAGCAATAAAGTTGTAATAGGGTTTTCTCTGCAATTTTAGCCTTAATGTGCTCATTCCAAAGAGCGGTATTTTTCCAAGCGAACAAATAACATCAGTAAAGCTTACGATCAGTAATAGCCCCACACTGATGCTCGCATTAAACTTGTTAAATCAATTCACTAGACACTTTCTAAAGTGGACTGTCTGTTTACTTTGACTTGCACCCTATGTGGAAGATCCATTAGTTATATTTATTTGAATGATCTTTACATTCAAAATTGGTAATTATTCATGCTTGATTGTGGTTATGAATGAGGCTTTTTTTTCTTCCTGTTTTGTTTTATGGTTGCTCATTTTTCAGCCTTTGGTGTTTGAAGTATAGGAATGTTTCGCGACACCAACTACTCGAGTGGGGATATTTTTGCCTCTCCAAAAATTCATGCGCATACTTGGTTGTATGAATACCATGGATAACGTCTTTTATAATAACCTACCCTTATTCAGAAGGTTTTGTTATTCTTGAAACAACCAAACAAATGCACAAATATATGTATTTATATTTCTCAAAATGGGTATAAATTCTAACCGTTATTATCAAAGGTAAAATATAATATATTGGGCAGGGAAAATGTTAGACCAGGAAAAGATAGCTGGTGTTCTAGAAGGCATTTTCTATGGAGGTAAGCAATCTACTAACTCTGCTCATTTTTCATTGGAACAAGCTGAGCCTGCTACTGCATACTACCTTTTGTCAGTAAACACAAAGAAAAATCTGAAGCCATCAATCTTGCTTATCAATACTACTCAGTGTGATTCTTTTCCTAGCCATTTTCCTTTTTCTTTTCTTATACAGAACTTCATTTTTCCTAGTGTCCTTTCAGTTTGGCTGTGAATGAGTTAAGGGTCAGGTGGGTAAAACAAAATTAATGCTACATATTTGCAGAATTGTGTATTGCTTGGGGTTGAGTGAGTGTACCTCCATATATAGAAGTCAAATGTGGCTAAGAGGGCATTTTCTGAATAAACTGAGTGGCCTGGTGATGTCTGCATTGGGTGTGATTATAGCCACTTTGTTGCTTTCTGTGACTGGAACCCAGTGAATAAAAAGACTGTTCCCCTGAAATCCACTTCAACTTTTTATGTGTCATTCATCTGCATCCTTAATCCATTTACTTTTAATACTTATCTATATTTAATATTTTTTCTTCTACTGGAAGTGAGGATAGCATACTATTAAATCAGGTATGTTACATAACAAAGACATTATCTCAGAACAAATATGAAACAGATCTTTATAATTCAACAAATTCTTTATAAATCACAAAAGCATTATGTCCTTGCTTCAATTTCATGTTACTGTAATAATGTTTTATTCGATCACACAGAATCATAGTTCTATGAAGTAGTCTAGTACCATTATAGGGCTTTAGCTTGCTTTCTAAGTTTAAATTTAAAAATTTTCCTCTGCTTTCTCCTTTTTTTAGAGGAGATCTGGCCCAATTTCTTTCAGACCTTGGTGTTGAAGCACATTGCAATTCACTGTCTACGTTTATTTCTTTATTCATGCCCCAGATTCATAATTAAAGGGATAAGTTTATTGCTTAATGAGTATTTGAACCTCTCGTGTGTGTGTGTGTGTGTGTGTGTAATCCATTAAGTTGGGATCTACTTCTGTTTTTTTTTAACTCATGATGAGCTATGGTGATTTATCTAGTGGTTATGAGCAATTTGCTCATCCCTGTGAGGTATATGAAGCCTTTCATGGACTGGGGTATAGCCCATAGGACTGCATTTCTAAGATACCCAATTTTATTTCCTTTGAGTCTGCAAGTTATCGTTCAGACACAGCTTTGGCTCATTATAAAATGATACTCAAATTAGGTAGATGAATGAAGACTCAACTGAGGGTAGACATCTTCTCTAGGTTTGACTGGTTTGTATCTATGCACAGGTGTGTCTAAGAAGGCACCTAATATATTGAGTGACTATCCTGTGCTAGACAGTGTAGTGAGTATTTTTTATGTATGTTACCTTAATTAATATATGCAAAATAACCCCATAATGTGGTGGTTATTCTTTTATGGGTTATTCTTGATTACATAGTCTTAAAGTTTATTAGAGTTGTATAATCTTCACCTTTTCAATACTATTACATATGTTATTTGATTTCTGAAAATAGTTATCTATTTTTTTTATTTTAGATTCGGGGGTATATGTGCATGTTTGTTTGTTGCATGGGTCTGCTGCATATTGGTGGGGATTGGGCTTCTGGTGTACCCATCACGCAAATAGTGAACATCGTACCCAATAGGTAATTGTTCAACTCTTGCCCCACTCCCATCTTCCCTTCTTTTGGAGTCCCCAGTGTCTATTGCCCATCTTTATGTTTATGTGTACCCATTGTTTAGCTCCTACTTATAAGTGAGAACCTGCAGTATTTGACTTTATATTTCTGAGTTAGTTCAAAATAAGATAATGGCTTCCAGCTCCATCCATGTTGCTGCAAAGGGCATGATTTCATTCTTTTTATGGCCGTGTAGTACCATATTTTCTTTATCCAGTCAACCATTGATGGACCCTTAGGTTGGTTCCATGACTTCGCTATTGGGAATGGTGCTGCGATGAACATAAGTGTAGGTGTCTTTCTTATATAATGATTTATTATTATTTTGGTAGATACCCAGTAGTGGAATTGCTAGGTCAAACAGTAGTTCTGTTTTCAGTTTTTTGAGAAATCTCCATGCTGTTTTCCATAGAGGCTGAACTAATTTACATTCTCAACAGTGTATAAGTGTTCCCTTTTCTCCACGTCCAATGATGCGGTTAATCTTTTCTTTTTTTAGAGACAAGGACAGTGAGGCACAGAGTGATTAAACAACTTTTCTACTTAAACACAGCTAGTGACTGAAGGAACCAGATTTAAAACCCTCATCTAGTAGATTTCCAAGCTTGTGATTTTTATTCAGCATAAGTCAGTTTTTAGGGAGTGAATTACCTTCCTGTTGTGAGAAGCAACTCATCACAACTGATTTCCCAGTGGAAATCAAGCTTCCTGGGTTCCATTTCCTATAATTGTCCGCTCTGCCCCTTTTCACCGTGCTTATTACCACCTTATTTATTTTTGGTACTTTTCGGTCTTAGCCTCAGATTATCGATTTTTTCCTGGTTTTATGCCTTCCGTTATGAGTCACCCATAATGTTCCTTAATGGGCTTTATGTCCTCCATATGTCCTTACATATAAATATTTCCCAGGATTTTGTTACTCTGGCATGCTTTGACTGGGTGATCTCATTCTGTTCTGTGGTCTTGCCCACTACATAATTATTCGTGGCAGTTCTGTAACCCTACCTTAGATTTCTTTCTGGAGTTCTATGTTTAGATGTTCAACTCTACTGTGCATTTTGCCTTGATCTACCATAAGCTTCTCAAATTCAAAAGGTTGGATGCTGAATTCAGTATCATCTAAAACCTAGTTCTCCTCCCATGTTGGCTAGCTAAGTGGAAAAAATCACCATCCACCCAGCTACCAAAGCATGAACTGGGAAGTTAACCTCACATTCTACTTCTTATTCGAATTGGCTAGATCGTCTCTTCTCCATCTTCATCCTCTCTGCTTTTCTTAAACCTATCATTATTTTCTCATCTGGATGATGTTGAAGACTGACTGCGGTCCTTGAATGCAGTTTCTCCTCTCTCCTACCCACCCTCAATTTCAATTTTCCATGTAGCAGCTTCCATAGTCCTTCATGGCTGTTTATAACCTAGAATTTGTTTTCCTAGCCCCATCTCTTACGATTTCTGTCCTAAACATATACCTTACCTTCTGGCCTTAACACACTTCTTCAAGTTCAAAGAGAGTGTTGCCTTGTCTTACCTCTTAATACTTTATTGAGCGGGATGACTTGTGTTTCCAGTGTCCGTTCACATAGTCATGGGAGGTCTTTTGAACTTCTCATCCTCATTCCTGAGACTTGGGTTAGGGGTCCTTCCTTTGTACTCTCTTATCAGCCTGTGTACATTTTTATTGCTTATTTACATTTCATCCTCCTCAAGGCTTTTATCTCCTTATCTTCAAAGCCTACTGTAGTGCCTGACACAGTAGGTGCTCATTAAGTTAATTATGTATTGAAGAATGGCTTAATGTTTCAGGAGAATTACTCTTTGAGGTAACCAGTTATAAAAGCCATTTGTAACGTTATATAATACAATAGCTATGAAAAATACTAAAGGCAGCTAAACAATAGGGAAAAAGCAGTGAAGGAGCATGCTACAGAATAAGTCACATTTTTCATTGGCCAAAGTTCTAGAGGAATTATCAAATATGAAATCACTCAGAACTTGGTTAAAGTTCTTAAATGTCAAATGTATGAGGAAAACTCTTAGTATTGGGTATAAGTCATGGTGAAAATCTATGGAAATATATATTCATGGACTATGTCGGGAGATGCTATAATATTTCTGGGAACATCGGAGGAATTTATAAAGGAAACTAGTTGCAGACTGACCCAGTCTTACTTCTTTTCTCATTTCTGGAAAAGTATTAAGGATATATTGGCCAGGAAAACTTGAAGCTGGAAACAGGCCAAAAGCTCGTTTGAATAGAAAGTATGCTTTGCCTTGTTCTTGTTCAGTAATAGATATGTTTCTTTCCAGCCCTGTCATGTGCTGGTTAACATAGGAGCTTTGGAAATAACCCTGTTTTGAAATTGCTTAAGGCTTGTCTTTACTTTAAAAGTAATTTGGATGTATATGAGCAGAATGTTTAGATAAAGTAGTGATCAGAAGATACCCTGCCAGTGTTGTTCTTAGGTAACGCTTCTAAGCATAGTGAAACTTTGTAAACATGTCAGCATCTATAAAACTATTCATTCTCATTATTTGCAACTCTTTTGCAAACTAATATATAGAGAAATGAATGCTCAATAGCTATATTTTAGTACTAATTATAATAATTAAAATATGAACCAGATCAACCCAACTAGCATATTTGTTAATCATGGACTATTTGAGCTGGAGAGACCCTGTGAAACCACTTAAAGTGTATTTTTTTTCCGAAGCTCAATTGCCAAGTGGGCTGTTAGTTTCTTTCTTCTCCATGATTATAGTTTTTGTCCTTAACTTTGGCCAGCTCTCTTATCCAATGTGGGGTAGGGTGACTCAGCCTGGTCTTACCCTGAAACACCTTCAAATGCAGATTTCTGAAGATGATATACCTTAATCTTGGAAAACCAGTTTCACAGTTAAGGTCTTTGTCTTATCCTTCCCCAGCGTCCTGTGTGATGTCTTTCACTAGATGTGATGTCTTTCAATTAGGTGGTATTTATTGAGGATTGATGGTTGACGGATTAACACACCAGGAGAGAGTTTCATATCTACGGTTTACAAAGATTCAGGTCAGTAAACTGGGTTATTGTTAGTTGTAAAGAAAATATGATGACCTCAAAGAGAGTTATTCTGTAGGCTAAAAGGATAGCTAGAAATTATATGTTTAGGTAAATTCGAGGATAGAGAATAGCTTTCTAAATTTAAAATTACTCATAAAAATGCATTTGCTGTTTTGTTAGAACAAGAACCAATAGATTACCATGAGATTTACTTGTAGGTTTATATTCTAAGTAACATATAGCATTTGTCCAAATATTCATAATTTAGGTAAATCCTGACCATCGAAGGTGTAGTTTCATGTAAGAGAACCGGTTTTTAAAGTAATAATAGTTTGTGTGTCACATTATACTTTATAATAGATTTCAGTCCCTTAACAACAAAAACAATAAAACCTTATCCATTTTGACTAAAGAAATTTGTTTCAATAGCGATGCATTTAATCATAGAAAAGGTTTCTTTCTTTCTTTTGAGGGAGAGTATAAATAAATAATTTCCCTCATTTGGATTGGATTGTAATTATTTTGATCGATTTTGTTTCCATAAATTATAAATAGTAATAGGACCCAATTTAAACCTAAGAAATGGTGAATTACGAGTAATTTCACTAATTAGATTTTAAGATCTACCTCAAGTATTATCAATTGCAGTTCTTAATTTTGTGATGAATTAGAATATAATCGAGGGAGACCTTTTCAAAACAGATTGATTTTGTTTTTGCTTTACACTGGCCATTTTAATTTTTCATTTAAAAAAGCATAAACCTGGACATAAATAAGCTAGAACTTCCTCCCCCTCAACCTGAATATATATCTTAACTGTATTTCCTTCCATTGTAAAGAAATGCAATATAATTTTAGACATATATATTATTCATAGTTGATTACACAATCATTTTGGCTTAAATTTTTTCCAGCATAATCTTAATGTCAATATTGTTGACACTCTCTATGTTGTCCTTTGAAAGAATAAATGAAATGTGAAGCAAAAAATTATACAAAGCTAGACCTGGATGACTTTCAGAGGTCATTTAGACATTGTCCCCGTTTTGCAGACAGGAGAGCAGAACCGTAAAAAGGTGACGAAGAGGTCTGGAAGCAGACTTGAGTTCTTAGATAGGTCCCTCTTCAGACTGAGTTTCAAACATTGGCTTGTGGCTTGGATCCACTTAGAGTTCTTTTCATATACTCCTGGTTAACTGGCTTTCTTTTTCATTGGGTACCACTTTCAGACATGATTATTTTCCTGGTACCCCTAATTGTATCTGTCCCAACCCTGCTTCTTCCTAACAGGTGATCTTCCTCCTTCATCACCTCCCAGAAACTGATGGTGCCAGGCATAAATGTCATTGGCTTCCTGTTCCCATATCTGTAGGTATGTCTATCTGCACCAGCCCTTAACCTCTTTTCCTCAGGCTCAGGGGTGTGACACGTATACCCCTGTCTCAGCTAACCCTTTTCTCTTGGTGCCTTCACCATGATAACTTCTGGGTTCTCCAGGCCTTGGGCTTTATTCCCTTACTGAGTCCCTCGTTGGTAATTTCGGTTCCCTTTCTCCCTGGCCTTACCCTACCATAGCACTTACGTAGCTAGCTCTTTAGTCCTTGAAACAGTCCTAAAATATGGAGCTGCTGGTGAAATACCTGTATTCAGTAAGTCTAAGGACTTGAATTTATTCCATTTGACTAAAAGCTGTATCCACATACAAGCATGCTGATGGGATTGCTTTTTGTTCAAATGAAGAATAAAATGTGCCATGGGAAGTAGATCGCTTTTGAAAACACTAAATAGTATAAAGAACACTTAAGTTTCTCAAAACATCTTCTGTGCATTACCACTGAATGTGACTTTTTTCCACAATTCACCATTAACAGGTCACTCCAGGGAAAGATAGTTTTTGACAATCAAAGTTACTCTCATTTCCATACCCCCAAGAATAACTGTGCCATTTCATCTTTTAATGTGTTTTTTCCTATTATATTACAAAGGAAAACTGCCACGATACTATTTCAAGGGTATATTTTATGCCAGTAATCATAAAGTAATCATTTTGGATTATACATGGCTTGATTTCACTTTTGGGTGATATGATAGAGAGATTATATCTTGGGAGATTTAACCACATTTTGTAGAACTTTCTAAATTCAGCAGAAATACAAGGCTTATTTTGACTGACATTTCTTGAGAGTAGCAAAGCAAAGTAATTGAGAACAATCAGCTTAATATTTTATTTTTGCTGTTAAGGTACTTATGAAATTAAGAAAGGCTGGGTGTGATGGCTCACACCTATAATCCTAGCACTTCGAAAGGCCTAGGTGGGCAGATCACTTGAGGTCAGGAGTTTGAGATCAGCCTCAGCAACATGGTAAACCCCATATCTGCTAAAAATACAAAAATTAGCCCAGTGTGGTGGCACACACCTGTAGTCCCAGCTACTTGGGAGGCTGAGATGGGAGAATAAAATCGCTTGAACCTGGGAGGTGGAGGTTGCATTAAGCCGACGTCATGCCACTGCACTCCAGTCGGTGACAGAGTGAGACACTGTCTTTAGAAAAAAAAAGTTAAGATACCTGACTTAATAGTTTGTCAAGGTCTTGTAAGGGAGTGACAGTAATTTAAAGTAGATGTAGTATTAGGTTGTAGGACTAGCTTTGTCCTTTCCAAATGGGAAAAGCTAATGTAGGTGGGGCTATGGAAAGTTGAAAAAAAATTATTTAGTGGTTCATTAGAATTGTCCATACATTGATGTGAAATGTGTGCAGCTAATTGCTTTGATGTTGTTGAGTATTCATAGGACCTAATCTGATCACAAGGGCATGTTGACTTCATCTTTTGTCATGCCTAGGTCCTTCATGGGTTATCCTCATATTTCCTCTCTACCTTTCATTATAAGTTTTCCAACTAATTCTTATTTGAATGGAGGAAAATACCTATTTTTCTCATAAATATGTGTAGCTCTCTTATACTCAGTGAAGAATTGCCTTCACTCTGGAATTTGATTTTCTATCAGTTTGCTGAGAATGCTGCCTTTCATCCCCCAGGCTCAGGGTTGGAGCTTTATGTTTAACCAGTTCTGTCTCTTTTAAACATCAGCTATGATTTTTTAATCTCCTTTCTATCCATTTAATTTTTTTTCTTTGTAGAAGACTACAAGAAAAAGTGCCATTGACCACCCATTTCTCAGTTTACAGTTCATAAGATGATTCACAAACTAAAATACCCATCAGACCCTTGGCTTATTCATGGAAGAGAAATACAGTCCTTACGTACATGATTTTACTTAAAACATTTTCTAAGTGCTTCTTTTTTTCCCCCGATAGCTATTTCTTAAACAGCTATCAGGAATAAAAAGAATAAATAAGCAAAACATAAGCGTGAATTATAATTGCACTTAATATTCATAGTAACTGAAATTTATATTAAGGAAAATGGGTGATAGGCAATGCTGAAAAAATATTTTGAGGGTGAGAAATAGTATGATTCATATTTTAAAACATTATGTTTTTGTTGATTTTATGTGTAAAGAATCAAATGTGAAGTGGGAAAGAAAGAATAAATAAGGGCCTGAAACCTTGCCTAGAGACATGACACGGTGGTTGTCATGAATGTTAAAAATGCCAACTTTATAATAGGATAAAAACCAGTTTGCCCACAACTATATATCGATTTTAAAATAAAAAATAAATAATAAGCAGCAGCATCTTAATTAACCGTGAAACCAAATAATGAATCTGATTGACTCACTGAGTGGGATATGAGAGCAAAAGAGGAGGAAACAGAATCGCAGGAGAGTTTCCGTGCAAGGACATTGGGGGAGTGGACCAAATGGGCCAGGTGGTCTGACAACCAAAAGCCTGTTGCATGCAGCCCGCATTTTGTTGGCCCTGGCAACTTCACAGCATGACCATCTTGCATGTATATAAGTTTTTCCCAATGGCTAATGTCTGACTTTCATGTTTCTTTATCCCAGCCACTGCTTTTCCTGAAGGAGTAAAGTTACTTCTTTGTTACCAGATGAGATTCTTAGATCCTTATGTTTGTACCTTGACAGAGTAAATTTAGATTTCTGAACATCTGGTAATGATTTGTTGTCATATACTTAGATGAGTTAAACACATCTCTAAAAAGAAAGCCTCTCTACCTAGTCAGCTTTTCTTTCTTTCTTTTCCTTTCCTTTTTTTTTTTTAATCTTTTTTTTAAGATTGGCCACAGTTCATTTTCACTCCTGTTATTCTACAATAGCCATTCAAGTCCAAGTCTTGTACTGGAGTTATGCTAAAGCTCACCATACACCCATACACTTTTATGCAGCAGGACTCAAATTAAGTTTTTCTTTTCTTCTAAGTAAATTGCCTCTTCAGTTTTCTGCTGCTATTTTTTCAGTCACCTGGGTTTGAAATTTGAGAATCATCAGCAGCAGATCATTTGGTGTAACATCTAAACTTTCAACTGGTGTTTTTATCTACATCATATTTCAGATTTTTTCTTCTGTTTCTCACCAATGACAGTTTTGTCTTGGTCCTCCTCATTTCCTGTCTGTACGAACCAAATATTATTCATCTAATCTCCTTCACCTCTCTCTTCTGTTCCTTTAGCAATCTGTATAAACACTTACTTTAGCTTAATAATCCTAACAGATTTCTTCTTTTTGGTCATTTTTCTTTCCAGAAACCTACAATGACTATATTTTGCCTGTTGAATGAAGTCAGTTCATGATTACTTACAAAGATAATCCTATGTTTATATAGCCTTTCAGAGTTTTCAAAATGTTTTGAAATCCCCTACTCATTTTTGTCTTCACAGGGTAGAAAGTATTATTTCTCTTTTAAGCATGAAGAAAACAGTACAGATACCTGTCATCAGCCTGCTTCATACCTTTGCATACATTTCTTTTCCTGCTTAGAATACCAGCTTTGCTTTCTTCTGTTTATTTCAATGCTAGCAATTCTTCAGTAACCCATGTCAAATGCCACCTCCTCAGTGAACGTTTGTCTGTTGATTCTCTATAGGTAGCCTTCTTCATCTTTCTTCCCAAGTTGGTCATATTTTCTCAGTAAAATACTGTTTTAAGTGAATTTAATCAAATAGAATATTTTTGAAAGAAGTCTCAGCTCTTTAAATTTTTATTTTAAAAAAATGACCTCATTTTCCCCTTAATGTGACTTTTTGGGCACTTCTCTAAGCTATTCTGATTGTCAAATTGGTGTTAGGAATTGGAGACAAAGGTTAAATTAGACTCTGTCAGACACTTAGAACAACTCTAATTCTTTATGGCAATGAACATGCATTGTACGTATATTTAAGAGACAGTAACTCTTCAGAGAAGCAGTTGTACCAGTAAAAAAAAAAATTTTTATATGTACACTATTCACAGTTTTAATGCTGCATTTAAGCATTTTCCTCCGTTTAATATTAAGAGGTAGTATTTTGACTCATTTAGGTATTCAGAATCAAAACCTGTTAAGTAACTGGCAAGTTAACATTTCAGATCATCATAATACAAAGTTTGACATACAGTTTTATGTGTCAGAGTAATTTTCCTCCAATATACTTTTTCCATGTAAGAAGCTAGGTAGTTTTATTTCCATTTTAACGTAATAGAGTTTCAAATTCAGACATCATTTTATCCTAAAGCAACGTGAAGAAATAGAGGTGGTATCTGTCTTATTATAGGAATTCTTGGCTCTTGGGCTTAGCAGTGATCATGAGGAGTCCCTGCTTGCTTTGAGAGCAAGGGGAGAAATTTTGGAAATGTGCAGTATTTGGTAAAGGTAATGAAGCAGGAGGCACAGATCATCTAGAGTTTAAAATACACTACCTGCTAGTAGCTTGACAGAAAGAAAAAACATTGGCTTTAAAAATGACTCTGTCCTCCGCTTTGTTTTAAGCCTGATGTATTCGAAAGATGTAAGTAGAGAGGACAATTTTTAACAAGTTGAAGGGAGGCAGCATTTCTTTCAGAAAACAGCAGGCATGCAACCCTGATGGTGTGTATTTCTGCCTCTACTTTCATCATTCTAGATGTGGTAATTAGAAACTAGAATCCCAGGAGAAACTTTTTGCCTGATTTTGTGTTGATTGTCTTATATTTAAATTTTAAAGACACATTGTGCATCATAAGCCAAGAAATAAGTGTAGTGAATACAATTCTACTTTTTGCTCTGTTGTTTTAGTTTTCCTTCAAGTTCTACATGCAACCAGATGGATTACATGCAGGGCATGATAAAGTTGATTGATTGAGCAGCATGCCAGGACCTGCAAGGTCATATTTTCACCTTGATTCATTGAAATTAGGTAGACACACAATTTAAGTGATTTCAATCAAATCATGATGAAATGTTAAAATTGTTACCTTGGACATATTTAATAACAGTAAAACATTGCCCATTCTCACTTTTCCAGAGTTATTCATGGCATTTTATTACAGTTTTTTAAATTATAGTTTCATCAACTCAATAAGAAGGTTCTGTTAATTTGTAAAGGAAATATTCCAAGAGTTCTTTTAATTTACAAAGGAAATATTCCAAGAAAACCAAAACGAAGATTTTAATAAGAGTGGTTTATTTAAAAATGTTTTTTAAACGTAACTGATTTGAGAATGATCTAATCCAGACAAGACAGATGTTTTATAGAAAACAAACCCGAATGCTTCCATTTAATATTGTGTACTATGATGTTATTTAGATTATTAATAGTCTATATACATATGACTTAACTAGATTTTACCAGAGGAAGTACATATAATGAGAAGAGTTAGTGTCTGAAGGGTACTAGGGCTGTTTGGGATGTGGATTAAATCTGTCTTGAACTCCCTGCTGAGCTGTTGCTCTTTACTCCTTCTAGCAAATTCCTTTCACACTATAAATGTGAACGACAGCAGGTGATCTACAGATGTTCATTTCCTTCCTCTCCTTTGCTCAGCCATCGGCCCCAATGGCAGTCTTACCTCTTGCCTCCCACTTCATCAGGGCTCTCTTGGTCTCCTCACTTGGAAAGTTCCTCAGAGACCCAGGACCTAAGGCCTCCAACTACACTGTGTAGCCTGGTCCCAACTTCTGTTTTTCTTCCCTAGTTCCCAGAGTTTGTCTGCACAAGTTCCTCTCAGTAAGTGGTTATATTTCTTGAGATAATATGGAAAAGAGCCTAGTAGAAAGGCAGGCACAGAGTGAGTGAGTGCTGTGTACGCTCTAGCTATCATCATCGCTACTACCTACTCAGAATACTCTTTCCATCTTTGGTAGCTTTCTTGAAACAAGGTCCCTCTTCTTAATTCAAAGCAGCTGCTCTGAGGAGGAGATACTCACCCAAGCCTAGCCTCTTGGCTAGCACTGTAGGGGAAAGGCTGCAATAAGAACCATCCCTAAATGGGTGCCAGAATTATCCTAACACTTCATACTTCTGAAACTCTGTCACTGAACTCTGTGCTGGTGTTATCTCAAGGAACTATAAATTAGACTTAAAACATGGGCCTTGACACTACTTTTCATTTTAGTAATAGTATTAACTACTCTGTAACATTTTCTAAGGAGTCATATTTTCTTCATCTTCATGTTTTTTCTGCCTATGGATTTCACAATCTCTATTATATGCTAATGAATTTGAACTTAACCTTTTCTGTGATATTTGTTACGAGCAATGCATTGAATTTCTTTTCATATTATGATAGTAAATAAAGTGAAAGATAATAAACTAATAAACTAGGCTCTCTGGTTAAGGGCTATACATGTATTCACTTACTGAATTCTCACACCAGTACTAGTGGCGAAGTACTATTTTTTTATACTTGAGAAAAGTGAGGTAAAAAGATTAGGAATCCACCCAAGGTAAATTGTAGAGCCAGGTTGCATAACTAAGCAATGTAGATCTGGGGCCCAGGTTTGTGACTACTATATTCTGCTACTTTACGTGAACTATTTAAATCAACATCTTAAGGAAATCTATGTTGGCTTTCTGACAGCCCATCATTAGATTACCTTGGAAATCACTGTCCATGATCTCCTTTATTAAGGGCATTTTAAATAAAATTACATTTTAGAGAATGAATATATATTTGTGTAAGTAAAGAAATAAGTATATATTATATACTTACATAATATAAATGTATAAATAAGTGCATATACATATGTAATATAAATAAAAATATATAAATGCATACACACATACATTATTTATTTAGTCTGTATCGTAAGATAAATTTTGTACTTCAGAACTAACAGTGAGGAATTGTTATAAAAGTGTGATGTCCTTTGGGGAAGTCATTGCATTTCCCATTCTTGAAGCTCACTTTTAACTTAATCTGAAATTAAAGAGGCCTGCCTGCTTAGAACACTGTAAAGGATGAGTTAAATGCACAATTTCCTTCTTTTTTATATGATAGCTGCGAGAGGATATGTTTTAATTTGTGGACCCCCCCCCCCCAGGACCATTTCAACAGCTTTGAATACGTGAGAAAAATATCAATTGCTAAGCCAAAGTCATCCTTGTAGGAGACTGAAATAGAATAATTCAGATTGAAGGGAGAAGCCATCTCTAGGTTACAGGTCTCACACCATATCCCATCAATGGGAATCCTCACCACTAAGCCAGAGAGGATTATGCCGTTTTAGATATGGTTGTCATTTTACGGCTCCAGAAAATTACAGAGATGAAGTAAAAGCAATATTTAAAAATTAAATGCAATTTAATTATTGCTTACTGATCTGATACTTTACTATGTTTCTTATGTACATTTGGTTCAATCACGTCATTTTACAGATGAGATAAGAAAACTGGGGCTCACAAGAGTGATTTGATCAAGGTCATTCAGCTAATGCATGGCCAAGATAAGTCTAGACCCTTTATCTTTCCATCTGATGTGCTTGTTAAAGACTCCCTAAGGAAATCTCAAATATTTTTTTTATAGAGCACTGTTAATGGGATCTTATATGTTAAAGACCCTTAGTACTCTAGCCACTACAGATATTTACATTCCTATCCTGGGTATTGTCAACACCTCGTATTGATCATCTTTAGAGATAAATATCAAAGGTCTTAATGCAGAGGACTGTTAGGAGAGTTGGTGCTTTTAAAAATTCTCTCTCATTTTCTGTCCAAAAGAGACACATTTGGAATATCTGACTTACCAAGGCAAAGAATTGTTTGGGATGGATAATTGCCAGCTTGACATTTGTTATTATGGCTTTGTCATTTTTACCCTGTAGTTTATGAAATCTGCTATTGTATATTGCCCAAAGGCTTTTAAAAATCAATGGTTGCATTTGAAAGCATATAGAATAAAATAAATTAAATGCCACAATTCACATTGTATAATTTTAAGACTTTGGGGAAGCTGGGCATATCAAGGTCAGGCTATTCTTGAGGTATTAAGAATACTAGAAGATATTGCTTCCAGCTCATTGTACTTTCTATGTATTTTATGGTGTGAATTTTACTACATAAATGTACAAATGAGAATATATTAAGTGAATATCTACAGATAGAAGATTTTTGAAATTTAATGTTGCTGAGATAGCAGCACCAGCATTTAAGGATCTTGACTTATGAGAGGACTGTAGACATCTGGTGTCCTTTCCGTCATCTCATCAAAATGTAGGCTAGAGAATGAAGAACGGGGAGGAGCTGTGTTTGCATCAATTGAAAGACTTTGTAGGCACTCCAAATGCTTATGAAATCTCAACCATGAAATTAAGCTTTTTTCCCCTATATGCCTTTATAATATAAGCCAATGTTCTTCTTCATGAAGGTAGAATGCAATTTATTGACACATTTTTCTGGAACTTGTCTCACGAAATAAAGATTTTCAAAAGAATTTAAGGTTGAAACAATCTAAAATAATGTCTTTTTATATTTAACACTGACTAGATTGTAACTACCTTAAACTGTATTACGGATTTCCCAAGGTGGGGATCTGCATGTGGAATTTGTTTTAATCCGACAAAACGTGGAGCCCAGCAGTGGGGGCATGCAAAGGAGTGCTATTGGTGCCTATTGGGATGAAGTGAGTACTGGCCACTCTACTCCTCTATAGTTGAGAGCCCGTCATTCTCACTCTGGTTTCTCACAGAGTTGTGAAGAATTTGGCGTTTACTTGTTCATTCAACAAGTTGCTTTTTATCTCCTACCGTATGCCTAAGGATGACATAAAAATTAAAGACATAATTATTCTTCTTGATTTTTTTTTCTCAGCTAAGTTTCAGCATGCCCTGTGATAAGGGATTTTCCCAAAGACATGTATGTCTTATGTGAATTTGGCCCCAGGTGATTTAACCTCCCAGTGAACTTGTCATTAAAGCCCCTTCTCTTGTCCATTGGGCACGACCCCCAGTCCCAGGACAGCATTTCTGCTGCCTTTGTGATCCCAGGTGTTGGAGCCTACTCTTCTCACTGGCTGCTTTCTCTCTTAATGGATACAGACCTGCATGATCTCTTCCCCAGCTTAGACTTTTCGACTTCTTCCTTTACAAATGTATGAGATGCTATCTCTACATAGAATATTTTGTAAATAAAACTAATATAGTAAGACCTAATTATGTAAAATTATCAAGTCTTTGAGGTGGTAGAAGCCTTTGTTCTGTGGTTGCTCATGGTTCATGTTGTCTTAATTGCCATGTAATTGACCTTGTCTTTGATGTTTGTTTGCTATGGATTTCTTTGTTTCTCTTTTATTGTATTTTTTTTTTTGCATTTAAAGATAAGCACTTCTCTACTGCTGTGCATATTTGCTTCATGTCACTCCATGAGGAACTTAACAGTCAGCTATGATATGTCTATCACTTATAGGACGCTGGAAGAAAGATGCCCAAATATGCTTGATATAGCCTCTACTTAAGTTCCTAAGGAGCTTAGGAACTTGGAGAAGACGTTTCTGTTTTGTTTTGTTTTTTTTTCCCATGCCAGCCTAGGTCATGGATATTGGAAAATTGAAAGCTCCTTTGTACATGTTTAAGCTGAAGGAGGATGTTGATATTCCCTACTATAATATTTTCTCTGTGTCTTTACCCTCCTTGCTTCTCAGAGAGACAGAAGGGAACAAAATCCTGGAAAGGGCTTTTTTTGCCTCTCTAATTCACATATTCTGTGCCAGCTGTCATTACCGATTCCTTTGAAGTGGAAGGTCCTGACAGACTAATGCATTCTTGAAGTATTGCTGATAAACCTGGGATCTAGTCCACCCACTCTTCCATTTGTTTCCCCGATTTCCAGGCAAGGCTTAGAAATGCTTAGTAGGACTTTGATACCTAATTGCCTAGCAGTGACTTATTTTATCTAAAATGTATCAAAGTTTGTTAAGAAATTTCAAAATTAGCTAAAATCTGTTAAATACCTAGTGTCAGGCTTTAATGAAAACCCTTTACCATATTAAAGTTTAATCTACACAAAATGCTTCTAAGTTGGTACCTTGTTGTCTTTCTCATTTTATAGATGAGAAAGCAGAGGCATGGAGAATATAAAGATATATCTGTACACTTATCTTTCCCGACACCCAAAAGTATTAAGTGGCAGAACTGGGATTTGAACTCAGGTCACAATGGGTCTTGAACCACTATGAGCCACTCTGTTAATCACACGCTCCTTTGAGCAGGAACTAAACATAAGCATTTAGACAAGCAAATGTCAATACGGTGACTTGACTTTGAGGGGTTAATAATTATTGACCTATATTATTTAGCAGTTTTAGGTTTTTGGATTAAATAATTATTTAGAAAAACAATGAGAAAATGAGACTACAAGTCAGGCTGTTAGGAATGAATTAAGGCAAAGAGGTACCAGCTCACGAGTATGACTTCAGATGGCCTCCCATATACAAAACAGTGGCTGCCAATGCCTAAAAGCTTTATTTATATTTTTATGACTTAAGGGATTAATGCCTGTTAAAATCTCAAATGCCCTAATGGGGAAGCAGGGGAGTGGGTGGGGAAGCAGGAGAGTGGGTGGGGAGGGAGAGGGGCAAGGATAAACTGAAATACTCATTCAACCAATGATTTACAAAACTATGCAAATTTCAAAGTGGCACATACCTACTTATACTTTAACAGAGGTATCTTGGGTCTGGTTTTCTGGAAGCAGAGCCTGAGATATGGGATTCGTGGGCAGGTGCCGTAGGAAGGGAGTGCTCTCAAGTGAAACCTGTGAGAGACTGAGGGACTCAGGACAGGGCAGGGGAAGGACAGCCTCAGTCTGATCCCATGGGGAGCTCTGGAGCAGAAACTCTGCATGGAGTTGAGGAAAGCAGCTGGCCTTTTTTACCCCAGATAAGTCAGTCATTGACTTGTTCCCCCACCACCCTCTCCTTCCTAGTATAGCTCCCCAGACATTTCCAGAAGACTTGAGAAGACTCCCAGCGGCTGACAGTAATTCTTGAGAGAAAGTTACCACTATAAACAATTGGCAGCCACACTTACAGCAGTTCAGGAAGGTGTGATTGACCCTATAAAAGGAAGGGGTGATAGAAAGGCACCCCAACACCATGTATCACAAAGGACTTCAACAAAATACTCTGAGAGAATAGAAAAGGAAAAGACAAATTCCTCCTGGTGGTAAACATGTTTGTAGTTATTAACAGCATAATATGAATAAGGCACTCAAGAGTTAAATTAGGGGGTGCATGTGTGTGTGTGTGTGTGAGAGAGAGAGAGAGAGAGGGAGGAGGAGGAGGAGGAGGAGGGAGGGAGGGAAGAAGAGAGCATTAAGTGGAAAAGGGAGAGAGGGAATGGATCACCTACTTCAAAAGTGTGCTCTGGTATTTAAAAAGCTTAATTACATAGGCTTTATGATTTCACCAGAATAGGAAGGAAAACCATTGGTAAGGTGGCTAGATTACATGTTTTCCCCCGAAAGATCATATATAAAAAACAGCTTGGTTTTCTTTTTTGTCTTTTAAAATCACTTTGTGGCTTTAGCCTATTAAGCACATATCACAACCATGAGTTATTTGACAGGCCGCCATGGAAAGGACAGTGTCCTGTCTGGAGATACCTCAGGTCAGCCAGTTTGAGAAATGAACATCTTTCTGGATGGATGGCAGGCAGAAGATAGGGATCACTGGAAATACCAAATACCCTCTAAGTGTAGGGGTGAAAGGGAAGCTTCCCCTTCACCCTCTGAATGTTCACTGAAAATCAGCTGACAAAAGGAAGATTAATAGGATAAAAAGCATAGAGATTTATTTGATCACAGTTTTAGATGACTATGGGAAGCTTTAGAATGAAGACCCCCAAATACAAAGAAAACATCTGTTTGTGTGCTTAGGTTCAACGAAGTATGGAGAGTCGTATAGAAATGGGATTGCGTAAAAAGGGTCTGATCTAAGGCTAATGGACTGAGTGGGGAAACCCACCAAGGTTTCCCTGTGCACCGTTCCTTCCTCCTGGGTATGGGGCAGGAGTCTCTTTGGAATGAGGCTCTTAAGTCCTACAGGGTAGGTCAGAGGATTTCTTTATGGCCAGTTTTTACACAGAACGGTAGAGGGAAGCAGAGTAGTATTTAGGTCTTACGGCCGGCTTCGTAGAAAGAGGGTTCTGGTTTCCATGACCCACCTCAGGGAAAGGAGGATTCTGATTTCCATGGCTAGCCCTGGGGGAGATGGAGAGGGGTCAGAGACAAGCGGGCAGGGGGTCAGAAAGAGTCCTTTGCTTGTGAGGCCTTCATTTGGGTATTTTCCGAGCCCAAAGAGAAGTTCCCAACAGCCTTGCAGATAACATGCCTAAAAAAAGGATAGTAATTCCACCAGTGCTAATAACATAGAGATTTGGAACACAAATATTTATTTAAAAATATCTGATTAAAAAAAAATCCTCCCTGGTTTGCTTGCTCTACCATCTGGTTCCATACTTACTAGAGCAGTATTAGCATAATGAAATTAGCACTTTTCTATCTCACCTTCCTCTCTTCTGGCATGTTCTGTAATATATCCATTTGGGGGGACAATATTGTTTGACAAGGTAGTTATAAAATTAAATTAGTAATATTCCTTATTAATGTAATCTGAAATAAATGATGAGCTCTTGAATGATCCTTAATGACTTTTGCAAAGAGAAAGTAGGAAAAAAAAAAAAGATCAAGCTGATTGTTATTACTATGATATTCTGTTTTTTCTTTTTTTCTAAAACATGAAGAAATTAAGTGACTGTAAATTTTCAACAACAATGAATAAGCTGATGACGATCAAGGTGATGCCTTCAAGTGCTCATCAAATCCCAGGCTTGGGGCCAGCCTCCTTGTGCAGCACTTGTAATCTGTTTTCTCCTGCCAGAAATCATGTTTCTCAATCCTGTTTTGCTCAGCATTTTAGGCAAATCATGGTTTGAATTATACACATGATTTTAATATGATAATATTCAGCAGTCTTTTCTTAAAGACTCAGTCACTGTACATTTCTTTCACTAAGAACACCACCTTCTTGATCATAATACCCATAATTATAGCAGTGAGATATTCATGACCTTTGTCTAAACTACTTGATTTGGCTACAGATTTAGTTTCTGAATCAGAGTCATAATCTTAAGTATCTCTTAGAAGGGCCAGAGGAGAAATGAATGTGTGCTACCTTTAATTTTTGTTTTGTTTTGTTTTTTGAGATGGAGTCTCACTCTGTCACCCAGGCTGGAGTGCGGTGGCTCCATCTTGGCTCACTGCAACCTCCGCCTCCTGGATTCAAGTGATTCTCCTGTCTCAGCCTCCCAAGTAGCTGGGACTACAGGCATGCAGTACCACGCCCTGCTAGTTTCTATATTTTTAGTAGAGATGGGGTTTCACCATGTTGGCCAGGATGTTCTCAAACTCCTGATCTCAAGTGATCTGCCCGCCTCGGCATCCCAAAGTGCTGGGATTACAGGTGTGAGCCACCACTCCCAGCCTAATTTTACAAGTGTTTACTTTGTTTCATCAAAATATCACTGGAATTCTGGCAGATAACACATTGCAAGAAGTGAATAGTCTTCCTCTAAAGCAGTTACTTTGGGAAAAACAAAACTCTACCAAAGGGTAGGAATACCGACAATTTTGCTTAAAAAAGAATCTGAAATCTCTTTACAATTTCACAGAGCAGAATCAGGTCAGTTAAACTGTCATCTTGACTAATGCCTCCTCTTACTTTGGCCCAGCGTTTCTACTTTACTTCCCACTTTCTCTCCAATTAAATTACTTGGTATATTCTTTCAGTTGACGTTGCCTTGTCAATCTTTCCTCAGTCCTGCTCCCTGAGGGTCCCTGTGCTTGTGCTGTTGACTTTCTGATCGCTAACTCCAGTGGCTGGTCTGCACAATGTGTGGCCTGACTCCTCTGGGAGCCTTTGATGGTGTGGGCTGTCCCCTGACTCCCTCACTCTTCCCCAGATTCACAGTCTTCCACTGGCTTCTGGTGCAAATCTCCTCTCTTTTCAATCTCTTGCACTTTCTTCCTGAGTTCTGAGCTGATCCTCTGCTGGCCTCCCTTAAACAGGGGCCTCTCTCAGCCTTTCTCTTTATGTCTCTTCTGTTCTCACTCCACACAGGGTAGAAGTTAAAAGCTTTAGAAGTGGAATAAAACCTAGGTTTGAATCCTGACTCTGCTCCTTATAGGCTCTAGGACTTTGAGAAAGTTATTTAAAATTTCAGAGGCCCCATTTTCTTGTCTATAAATTGGCAGCTATAATATTTATTCCATCTTGAATAATTCCACTTAGAGAATTATGTGATTTTTTTAAAAAAAGTACTTTGCATAGTACTGGTGTGTAGAATAAACTCATTAAAAATGATATATTTGGCTTTCAAATCTGGATAAACAAATCTATATTCCCTAGGTTGTAACTGCATGAAGGCAAGGGTACTTGTTTTTTGGTATCTCCAGCCCCAGAATAAGGGCATGGCACGTGGTTAGCAGTCACTCAGTAGCTGCTGAATGAATGACTGTTCAACGATAAAACTTTCAATGAAACAGTGACTCCAAAATCTGGTTGACTGTACTGATTTCTCATCTAAATTCTAGACTCCAGTTTCCTAACTCTTTTCTTGTAGCTTTTCTCATGTTAAAAGGAAACGTCAGACAAATTTAACAGAATGATTTGCAAACTGGACAGCCCCCTTTCTCCAAACCAGAATAGGTTTGCAGAGACGCTACACTGTGGCATGGTCAGGGAGGATTTATGGACAGAAAAAAGAAAGTGACACACAGAAAACACAAGTGTGGTACAGAAACAGCAGGATTGTTACAGCTCAGTGTTTGCCTTATTTGAATATGGTTTGAACAGTTGGCTGCCTTTGGCCAAAACACAGTGATTGGTATAAGAGTAGGTTGCAGTCTGTTTACACAGTTACAGTTCACTATGTACGGAGAAATATTTAGGCTGGACTTAGAATATGTAAGGATGCCGCATTAGGCTAAATTGAATTTAGCACCAGACATCTCAAGGTAAACATATTGATGAACATACTCCTTTCCTAGCCTATAGCTCCTTTCCTATGAGTACCACCATCAGTTAACTGCATGCCATCCTAATCTCCCTCCCCTTTTCTCTGGCCTCCCATATCTAGCTGGTTTCCAAGTCCTAATTATCTTTATAATTGGCACCTACCCCCTGTTTCCACAGACTCTGCCTCAGTTCAGACCCATCCCTTCTTGTGTGCATCATTCCTCTCACTTCATAACTAGCCTCCTTTTAGTCTTGACTTAAAGCATTACCTAAGCTGATCCAAGAGTGAGCTTTACAAAACTCAGAGTTATCTCAGTTGCACAAATGAAATAGCTAAACACCCATACACAGAAGGAATTAGCCAGGAAGTTAGTTTCGAGTTTAGGCAGGCTCTGAAATTTAGTCCTCCTCCTTTTCACACCTAAGCACCTTCCTTGGACCATAATGCCTCCCCATCAGGAAATAGATACCGGAACACTAGCAACTTTTTTAAAAGGCTGAATTTTTATGTAAGGAAAGTTCAAGGCTCTTTTCTCATTTCATTAGTTGGAGAAGCTAAAAACAGTGCACAAAATTTAAGTCATAGACGCACAACAGTGGCAGTGCCTGTGCAAGTTCTCAAATCTGAATCATGAGTTTGCTGCTTTTCTCTTGACCCTTTCTGCTTCTCTGAATTTACAAATGTGCATGTGAGAAAAAATGCTTCTCTTTAAAGATCCAAGGGTAAGAGTGAAAATAAGAATCCAGATAATAAAGTATAGCTACAAAAGAGAGCCCACTTAGTTTGGAAAAACCATTACTGTATCAGAATGATGTATCTGCGAGTGAGTTGCACGAACATATTTTATGTGCCCGCCAGCATGTTTTTTGTGGTTCCCTGAAGCAGATATTGCTCTTTTATTACTCGTTAGCCACTTAAAATCCAGCCCAATTTTAACAGTGCTAAAAGAGCAAGAAAATTTATTTTAAAGAAAAAGGCTACATTCTTCTAAACTGGAGTCATAATATTAATACTTAAAATGCATGGCAACATGCTGGGAAAATGGGATAGTTATTTAGATATATTATAAAATGTAGCCCACCACTTTGATGTGATTCACTACTATTTCACCAAACCAATTTAACAGTACCCTGTAGAGAGGGAATAGTGCAATTAAAATTAGTAACAGAGATTTTCACATGCATAGATCTAAATCAGGGTAGGTTGGTAATGAATTAAGTAATTTTGCTTCCTTGTGAAGTCAAATCCATAATAGATTCATCCAGGAGAGAATTCATGTTTAAAGGACCTGTCTACTCACAGTCTTCTCACTCGATTGACAATATTCCTGGTTGTTTTTCTCTTTTTCTTTTTTGCTTTTTCAGTTTGGCTTTGATGGCAGAATTTAAGTAGGCAGTCATAATAAATTAGTATAATCTGACTATTTGATGTTTCAGCAAAGGCCAAGTCTTTTCGAAACATAATTTCACAAATCTGAGTTTTAAGAAATCAAAGCCACACAACTACATGTGAATCCTTAGATATAAAAGATGCATGCTGTAGCTGGGCGCGGTGGCTCATGACTATAATCCCAGCACTTTGGGAGGCCAAGGCGGGTGGATCCTGGCCAACATGGTGAAACCCCGTCTCTACTAAAAAATACAAAAATTAGCTAGGTGTGGTGCCGCGCCCCTGTAGTCCCAGCTACTTGGGAGGCTGAGGCAGTAGAATTGCTTGAACCCGGGAGGCAGAGGCTGTAGTGAGTCGAGATTGCACCACTGCACTCCAGCCTGGTGACACAGCAAGATTCCGTCTCAAAAAATAAAGAAAGATATGCTCTATAATTTTTTGGTGTCAGAGCGTACAATAAAGTTATTCTCGTATTTCCATTACTTAGTCTCATATGAAAACACCAAAGGTACCTACATTGGTTTCACCCTACTGGATTACTGTACTTTGGTACTTGTAGTTTCATGCTTTCTGTTCTGAGGTGAACTGTGTCTGCAGCCTTAGGGAGCACCACGACACTGTGTTTGGATGACTACATCATCATCAGATCTTAGGTTATGTTACTCATTTCTACATTGGAAATAGGGTTAATTTGACCTGAGACAGTTGATAAAGAGCTGTGAATATACTATTTCTGTGACTTGCAAAAAGTGTTAAATGTACTCACCAGGAGAACAAAGAAGAAGTAAGGATGGAAATGAATGCAGTTAACACAGTAATTAGAAGGAAGTAATTCTTCTTCATCCACCATGGCTGCCAGCAAGGTTTGTATAGTATCTCTTGCAGATCTTATCTGAATTGGTAACTTTCTGCCATGCCAGAAGGAAATGCAAAACCAACCATTTGTTCTAGTCCTCCCATCTCCCCATTATAAACAATACTTATTTTTAATAATGCTGTCCCAGTTTTAAGGAAGTAATGTTTTTTGGAAAACTCATGAATTTCAAAGCCAAAAAAGTGTTGATTCTAGGATAAATCCCAAGTTCACCACTTCCTAACTCTGAGATCTGAAGCAAATTACTTTTTTTTTTCCTGAGCTACATTTAATTCCTTCATCTGTAAAATGAATATAATAATGATAATTATTTTACAGGATTATTGTGAAGATCAAATATAATGAACATATCATACTTGGCATATAGAAGGCAACTTATAAATTATTACAAACAGAAATTATAATGATTATTTTCTCATGCTTTAAGATAAATGATACTGTGACAGCAGATTGTCTATAAACATATAAATACTCTTCTCACAGAAAAAATTGTTTCTTCTGAAGTAGAAATCTGGCTTTCTGAGAGAATGATTGGTAGACTATAAAATTTCTTGATTTGTTGATTCACTCACCAAACACTCACAGAGTGCCTACTGCATAAACATAACAAAGCCATACCTTCATCAGAGTTTACATTCTAGTAGAGAAGGAAATACATAAAGGCACATGTAATGCCATGATAAATGCTACAAAGAACAATCAAGCAATATAGGGTGAGAGAGAGTAATAGGGGATATTTTAGGTAGTGTTCCAAGTGTTTTTCTTTTATAGAGAAAATCCAGAAACACAAAAATGCCAACAATTAAAAAAAAAAAAAAGAAAGGCCCTCATTTCTATGTTATAGAGTTGCTGGATTCCCAGTGGATGTGCTTCAAGTATGGAGGCAGTGTGGTCAAATGGGTGATGCCTGGGTGTTGACAAGCAAGAAGTCCTTCTAGTCCCAGCTCTGGCACTGATTAACTGGCTACCATATGCAGTTCACTTTATCTGAGTTTCAATTATTTATTTTTCATAATTACCAAGTAGTTACTTAGTGCCTACTGTATGCCGGATATTTAGAACAGGCAAATGAACCTAACAAAACGCTGCTTCATGGAACTTAACTTTCTGTCAGAGAAGAAAGTCAACAAATACGTAGGTGATATTAGTGACAGTGCTATGAAAATAAAAGGGGCTGGGTAAAAGGAATAGAGTATAATAGGGGATGACATTTTAGGTGCGATGCCAAGTGTCTAGCTTCTCTGAGAGGCAACATGTAAGCAGGAACCCCAGTGAAGTGATGGAGCAAGTTATACAGATACCTGAGAAGAGGCAACAGAGCAGGCAACGTGCAGAGCTCTCATGGGAGTAGGCTTGATGAAATCTAGGAAAGGCAAGGAGGTTGGAATTGCTGGAGCAGAATGAGAAAGGGGTGAGGTTGGAGTGGTAGGCAGGACCAGACAGAGGCTTTGGATTTTCTAAGAGGGAAGGGAGAACAATGGGATGGTTCAGGGTAGGTACAGACATGATCTGAGTGATAAAAAAATTACTCTAGTTGCTGTGTAGAAAGTATACTAGGGAAGGTTAAAGTGGACACAGGGAGACTAGTTCAGAAGATGGTTGCAGAGGTTTGGGTGAGAGAGAAGAGTGGTGTACACTCAGGTGTGGTGAAGGGGGTAAGAAGGAGTGAAATTCAGGTGTATTTTGAAAGCTAAACCCAGCATAATCTGTTAATAGATCGGATGTGGATTTGAGAGAGAGAAGAAACTCAAGGCTGTTTCCAAAGCTTTGGCCTGAGCTATTGTAAAGTCCTCAGGAAACACATGAGTTTGGGATGGAGGGAATCTGGAGTTCAGCTCTGCACAAGTTAACTCTAAGGAGATGCCATGTCAATACAACGGGATGTGAGTCCAAAATAAGAATGGAGGTTGGGGCTGGAAGTATACATTTGAGAGTTATCAGTATGTATCTGGCATTACAGTCAGAGGGCTGGGTGATGTCACCTAGAGGTAAGTGTATAGAGAAGGAAGAGTTTTGGGAAAGGATCTGTAGGACCTGTCAATATTTATAGATCAGAAAATGATGAGGACTTTGGGAAGGTCCAGCCAATGACTTGATAGGACAATAGGAAGATTTCAGAGTCCTGGAAGCCAAATGAAGAAAAAGTATCTCAAGAAGGATAAGGGGAAAAAAGAATGATATAAAAGATACAATAAAAATATGAAAATCATTTTGAGTATATAAAAACCGGTACTCTAACAATTCATGTAACTCTTCTTAATTTCACAATCTGGTGTGAATAAATGGTACTCACTTTCTAATTACAGTACTTAAAGATTGAGCATATCTCTAAAGCATGACTGACAAAAAAGGGAAAGTAAACAGATTTTAAATTAAAGCGTTCTAAGTTCAATAATATTCAACTCAAATATATCACACCACATTTTGAAGTAAATGCTTTTATCTTAAAAAATGTTAAGAAGCTCTACGTAAAATGTTAATGTGAGTGTGTATATAATTTACATGATCAGGAAGGACATGAAGATTTCCTCTTGAAGAACAGTATAATAATAGACATGAAAAGAATCACAAACATCACAGTCAAATGACGTCAAACCTATGAAATAACTATGCTGTAAATATTTCTAAGTTAAAAAGCTTATTCCTGTGTAAAAGTACCAGTGGTGGTCAAACTTCAGTGTTAATCAGAATCACCTGGAGAGCTTATTAAACACAGATTTCTGGGCCCCACCCTCAGGGTTGCAGATTCAGTAGGTCTGGTTTGGGCCTGGGAATTCACATTCCCAACAAGTTCCCAAGATATTTGATGCTGGTGGTTCCAGGACCATGCTCAGAAATCTGCAGATAAACCGTAACTCCTAGGGCAGAGATCTTCTTTGCTTTGTGTTTGTTAAAGGCAATAATAATGACTATTTCATAGTATTTATTTAATAATGTACCAGGCACCATGTTAATCATTTGGAACTCATTTCATGCTAAAAAGAATCCTATGAGATAGATGTCACTTTATGTACGTGGACATAGAGGTTGAAAGGAGTCGACTAACTTGCCTAGACTCATCAGCTCATAGCTAATGAAACTGGCAATACAACTTTTCTCTGCCAGAACAATACTTTGTTGAGCCTTGTACCTCAAAGTGTGGTCCATGAATCAACCTCATTGATGTTACCTGGGAGCTTGTTAGACATGCAGCATCTTAGACCTACTGAATCAGATTCTGCAGTTTAACTAGATCTTCAGGTGATTCATAGCACCTTTTCAACCCAAAATTTGAAAAGCACAGGGGTAGAGAGCTTTTTAGCATAATTCTGAGCACATAGGCAATCAAGAAAACATTGGGGGGAAGAGAGTTCAGAAAAATAGTTGGGATCTTGCATTATAGAATATCAGAATACAAAATATTCTACTCTGGGAATGAAATATTAGAAGTGCTCAAAGTAGCAGGTTGAACTGCACAAAATTGCCAGTATTTAACTCTTTTTGAACTGCAAAAAAATCAGTTCAAAACTTCATAGAATGAGGAACCCAAATTGAAATGCCTGTGAGATGCAAAGATAGGTTGCAAATGAAAAATGGCAGCTGATATGCTTTATTGACAATGAATTAAAAACAAATGTCAGAAGCCCTGTGGCCCAACACTGTGTGTAGGCAAGCATGTATGCTGAAAAGGCTTGGCCTGTTACTTTGCAGTTCTTGAGTTCTGGCTGAGAGTCTCAGCATACAAGAAGCTTATCTCTGAGTAGCTTCCTTGGTAGTGAGTAGCTTCCTTGGTAGTGGGTACCTGTCCAGGGGCTAGTACCTGTTTTTACCCACTTATTCCAGTGTGATTATTAACACACCCCCTTTACTCTCAAGTATCTCCCCCTGGGTGATAAATTGTATGGTCATCCAACTTATGAGAAACTTGGAATAAAGTAATGTTCAGAAAAATATGTGCATTAAAACAATTGCAAACTTGATTATAATTATATATTTAAGATTTAAACATAAGTGTTGTATAATGAAAGAAAGGTTGTCTATCACAGTTGGCTCCAAAATTAAGAGCCATGCCAATACTGAGGAAAAAGCAGATGATGAACATTGGAAGACCTGAGTTTTTTGTTTGTTTGTTTTTTATTGTACTTTAGGTTCTGGTATACGTGTGCAGAACATGCAGGATTGTTGCATAGGTACATACATGGCAATGTGGTTTGCTGCCTCCATCCCCCTGTCACCTATATCTGGCATTTCTCCTCGTACTATCCCTCCCCAATCTTCCCACCCCCTGCTGTCCCTCCCCTAGACCCCCTAACAGACCCCAGTGCATGATACTCCCCTCCCTGTGTCCATGTGTTCTCATTGTTCAGCACCCACCTATGAGTGAGAACATGTGGTGTTTGATTTTTCTGTTCTTATGTCAGTTTGCTGAGTGATGGTTTCGAGATTCATCCATGTCCCTACAAAGGACACAAACCCATAAGTTTTTATGGCTGCATAGTATTCCGTGGTGTATATGTGCCACATTTTCCTTGTCTAGTCTATCATCAGTGGGCATTTGGGTTGGTTCCAGGACTTTGCTATTGTAAAACAGTGCCACAATGAACATACATATGCATGTGTCTTTATAATAGAATGATTTATAATCCTTTGGATATATACCCAGTAATGGGATTTCTGGGTCAAATGGAATTTCTATTTCTAGGTCCTTGAGGAATCACCACACTGTCTTCCACAATGGTTGAACTAATTTACACTCCCACCAACAGTGT
>CAUYLG010000431.1:0-45604 GCA_963573385.1 Cacajao melanocephalus | reverse complement strand
GTAGAACAAGAATCCTGTTCTCTCTCCCTCTTTTTCTTCCTCTTTCTTTCTCTCGTACATTCTTTTTTTTTCTTTCTTTCACTCTCACTTTCTTTCCTCTCTTTTCCTTTCTTTCAAAAAAAAAAAAAAAAAAAAAGAAATAAAACACCAAAAACAGTGGCAACAAAAGCCAAAATAGACAAATGAGATCTAATTAAACCTAAGAGCTTCTGCACAGCAAAAGAAACTATCATTTGAGTTAACTGGCAACCAACAGAATGGGAAAAAAATTTTCCATTTACCCATCTGACAAAGGATTAATAACCAGAATCTACAAAGATCTTAAAAAATTTTCCAAGAAAAAAAAAACAACCCCATTGAAAAGTAGGTGAAGGATGTGAACGGACACTTCTCAAAAGAAGACATTTATGTGGCCAACAAACACATGAAAAAAAGCTCATCGTCACTGGTCATTAGAGAAATGCAAACCAAATGGTCATTAGAGAAATGCAAATCAAAACCACATTGAGATATCATCTCACACAAATTAGAATGGTGATCATTGAAAAATCTGCAGACAATAGATGCTGAAGAGGATGTGGAGAAATAGGAACACTTTTACACTGTTGGTGGGACTGTAAATTAGTTCAGCCATTGTGGAAGACAGTGTGGTGATTCCTCAAGGATCTAGAAAAGAAATACCATTTGACCCAGCCATCCCATTACTGGGTATGTATATACCCAAAGGATTGTAAATCATTCTATTAGAAAGACACATGCATATGTATGTTCACTGTGGCACTGTTTACAATGGAAAAGACTTGGAACCAACCCAAATGCCCATCAGTGATAGACTGGATAAAGGAAATGTGGCACATATACACCATGGAATACTATACAATCATAAAAAGATGAGTTCATGTCCTTTCCAGGGACATGGATGAATCTGGAAACCATCATTCTTAGCAAACTGACACAAGAACAGAAAACCAAATAAATACCACATGTTCTCACTTATAAGTGGGTATTGAACAATGAGAACACATGGACACAGGGAAGGGAACATCACAGACTGGGGCTTGTTGGGGGTGGGGGGCACTAGGGAAGGGATAGCAGGGGGTGGGGTGATTGGGGAGATTTACCATTAGGAGAAATATCTAATGTAGATGACAAGGGGATGGATGCAGCAAACCACCATGGCACATGTATATTTATGTAACCAAACTGCATGTGTACCCCAGGACTTAAGAGTGTAATTAAAAAAAAGGTGATTTTTTCAGAGAACCCTTAATAAGATAATAAGATCCTATTATAGGATAATGTCTGCTCCTCGCTGCTCTGAGTTGATAGATTTTCAGTACTGGTCTTGACATTTCCAAGTAAGGTGATCATATTTTGTGAGCAAGAGATATGATCCTCAAAAGATATCTTGGTGGCTGGACAACATCCCAAATGGAATCAGCTGCAAATTCCCAAGATTCTAGATTGCACATAATTAATATTAACCCACTCTTAAAAGCATATACATTTCAAGGGAGGAAGTGAGGGAGAAAAGACACACACACACACACACACACACAGATCAGCTTTTAGTTTCAAACTCTATCTGCTATTATCTCTAATCTTGTCTCCCAAAAATGGATTGTAAACATTTTGTAAATACCATGAAATTAGGAATATATCTTATACTTAAGTATTTACCTTTAGCATAGCAATTAGGTGTTTAATTTTGTTTAATAGTTTGATAGACAAAAATGTATTCATTGTGTATGTCTAACAGATGAATTGAATGCTTGCTGAGGTTTTCTTATGGCTCTCCTTCTACTGAGGTTGTTATCTTGGGCTGGCTAATGGTAGCTCTGGTTTATACACACATATACATTTTGATGTCAACTTTTAATTAAAATATATATACAAAAAGTTTAGAGATCAATAGTGTATAGCAGAATCGACTTTCACATAATGAACAAACTCATGTGACCAGTACCCAGATTAAAAACAGAACATCGCCTGGATCCCAGAAGGTCTCTTTTGTTTCCTTACATTTGGTAGCTTTCTAAGAGTAACCACTACTTTGAATTGTGACATCAGAGAGTGATTTTGCAATCTTTCAAGTCTAGCTTCTTTTGCTGTATATTCATGACTTATTTCTGTATTTTTGTATATAGTTACAGTTCATTCTCACTGCTGGGTAATATTTATTATCTCAATATGCCACTATTCAGTCTACTGTTGGATATTTGAGTAGCTTCCTGTATGGGTATATTGTAAATAGTGCTGCTATGGAAATTCTTGGACATGTCTTTTGGGGAATATCCTTATGCATTTTGCTGAGTTTCTATCTAAAAGTGGAATAGCTTGGTCAAAGATATGCACAACTTGACTTTAATATATATTTCCAAGCATTTCTTCAGTTTATACTCCTACCAGCAATATATTAGAGTTCCAGTTGCTCTACATTGTTACCAACACTTGGAATTGTGATTTTTTTTTTAATTTTAGTTTTTTTGGTATGTAGTAGTACTGCTTTGTAAATTAAATTTTCATTTTTCTGATGTTTAACAAAACTGAGCTCCTTTCCTTATGATTACCGGCAAATGCAAATTGACATGTGCTTTTGTGAAACATTTGCTAACATCTTTTGCCCATTGGTTTTCTTTCAATTAAATATATCATGTGTTACTGATTTGTAGAATTTCTTTGCATATTGTAGCTATAAATCTTCATTAGATACATGTGTTGCAAATCATCTCTCTGGCTTTGTGGGTTGCCTTTTTACTTGCATAATGCTATCTCTATATGAGACTGTGTAAGCTTTATTTAGTCTTTTAGAAGCTTTTGGTTTAGGTTTAAATTTCCTGCCATCTACTGTTCCAGAATTTGGTGACTATCATGAGAAGAAAGCTAGGAATATGATTAGACTCCCCATATCTCTACCAAAGCTTAATTCTGTTTTCTCTGTTCTTTTGTAGCCTTCTTGTCTAAACACATAATTCAGATTCTCATTGTGTTAGTCAGGGCTCTCCAGGTAAACAGAACCCATGGTATAAATAAGCAAGTTACATATATATATGTAACATATATATATATATGTGTATGTAATATATATTGCATATATAGATAATTCAATATATTACATATATAGATAATTCAATGAAATATGTATATATTAGTGTTGCAATTTAGTCTGTCTGAAGATTTGAGAACCAAAGGAGCTGATTCCAAAGGCCTGAGAAGGGGACTAGGAAGGTCTCTGGTATAAGTCCTGGAGTTTGAAAACCCAAGAACCAAAAGCTTCAGTGTTGTAGAGCAGAAGATGGATGTATCAGCTCAAGTAGAGAGAGAAATAATTTACTTTTCTCTCATATTTTTGTTCTTTTCAGGCCATCAATGGATTAAATGATGCTGCCCACATTGGTGAAGATGGATATTCTTTATTCAGTCTACTGATTCAAATGTGAATCTCTTCCAGAAACACCCTCACAGACACACCCAGAAATAATGTTTTACCAGTATCTGGGCATCCTTAAATCTACACAAGTAGACATGTAAAATGTACCATTACACCCATCCTTTGGCCCATGCACAAAATTGGCAAATGCCACAAGGGTAAAAATGGCTACAGAATTCTGTTTATTTCTGCTGTGTTCTTCCCTCGCTGGAGTCATGGTTCTTCCAAATTCTCTTTTCTGTTATAGCACTGTGAAGACTTCAAGCAGATGATTACCATATGTTATCTGGCTTTAAAAAAATTTATTCTCAGGGGCAGCATTGGCCTGCCAAAATCTACTTCTTTCCATTTTTAAGCAAAAATCTACCACAGCATATTTTGGATTGATACATACTGATGTCAGCTATCAGATATCAATCAATCAAGAAATACCAGTGGAGAAGTATTTATGTAAAATAAACCCACAAGTATTGCTAATCTCAGTACTGCCACATTTTTTACTGACCATGGGGATCTGAAGAGTAGGATCTCTTGATAATTAAGAGACATCTCAGTTTTACTTGCTTTTGGGGATTGAACCCCTATTTGCTAATGGAAATTTAAACTTATTAGAAAATTAAAGTGGAGTTGATCATCCTAATAAAGTGAAAGAAGTGAAACAGAAACATATTTAAGGATGTTTAAACACATTAGTAATTATTGTCTCATGCATGACTAGTTTTTTTTGTCAATTCAAGTAATGTTAACTGAGTCATGGGTTTGAGCTTTCTCAGAAAACTGGGAAAAAACCTGAAAAATTATTTGGCAAATCACACACACAAAATGTGATTTGTTTTGAAATAAAGTCCTAACCTAGATTACCAGCCTAATTCCTGTTTTTGTGCCAAGGGTAGAACTTGAACATATGACATCTTAGCTATGGCTGGGTGAGGCAAAAACACTGACTTAGGTCGGCAAGTCCCATGGCTGTTGCTTACAGTGACAACATGAACAATCCAAGTTCTTTCATGAACATTGTCTCTCTTACTGGTATTTTAACTGAGGCTACCTAATTGAGTCTTAGCAGTGTTTTGTATACACAACAATTACTGTTCAAAATGTTTTAAAGTGAAGCAGAAACATTAATAATACTTGGACTCTTCCAGGATATACTTCTGGACTTTACATTTAGAGCTTAGAGATATCTTGAAAATGATTCAAAATATGTTTGTTTCCTTTTAAAACAAGATTTCATATCCAAGCAACATTCAGTAAGGGTTGGCACAAATAATGTCACACTTGAATAATAGTTAAACATCTAAGTTAAAGATGTTTGCTATAATTCTAATTTTAAAAATAACATCTATTGACTTTTTCTAGTTATAAAGATAATACTTTTTTGTACATAACTTAAAAGAAATTCTTTATCATTTTATCACAAAAAGAGTTAACAGTTTGTGTAAAACTTTTTTTAATAGAAGATGTCTATATGTTTAGGTTGAATTCATATAATATGCAATCATATATTTGTTTATACATGTTTAAAATATATATTCTTAGATTTATGTGATATATAATTTTTATAATCAGATTTTTAAATTTAACTATATGAGAAACTTCTCTTGTCATCATATTTTCTGTAAAATGTGATTTTAACAGGTGCATAATGTAGCAAAATATGTATACACTGACATATTAATAGATATGTCAGTTGTTTGGAACTTATCACTGTGTTATGTGGAAATTCTTGTATATAAAATGTTAATAAACATCTGATTATTTATTAGAATGATTTTTTAATGAACATATGGGCAAATATTTTACAACTTTAAAGCCCTTGTATAATAATATGAAATTATCCTTTAGAATAATGGTAAAGGTATGAGAGCATCTACTTCACTGAATATTTGCCACTACTGACAATTGTGGATTTAATTATCTTTCTCAACTTTGTAGATGAAAGAAATGATATTTTATGTTGTTTTTAGTATTACTTACCATTTTGCATTACTGGCAAGTTGGACATTAAACAATGTTTATTGGTCACTTGTATATGTTTTTCTTTAGTGTATTTATTGCCACCTCATGTACTTTACTTTCTGTTATATTGGGTGGTTTACATTTTTCTTGCTATTAATGAGACCTCTTTCAACACAAAGGTTGTTAGCCATTTGTCTGCCATATGCATTTCAAAATTTTCTATTTATAATTTGTCTATTAATTTTATAACACAATAAAAATTTTACTATGAACATAGTCAAATGTATCATACTTTTTCTCCCTGGTTTTTAATTTTGATTTTATGCCCAAATTTAGTTAGATGTTTACCTATATCTAGCTATACCTCTATGTCTTAGATTAGCATTTTTATTCATACAATTCATACACTATACAGACTGATGCAGTACATGTGATATTTTGATACAAGCATACAACATGTAATGATCAAATCAGGATAACTGAGATGTTCATCACCTTAAATATTTATTATTTCTTTGTATTGAGAACATTCCAAATCTAGCTATTTTGAAATATATACTAAATTACTGTTAAGTATAGTCATCCTACTATGCTAATGAACACTAGACTTTGTTTCTTCTATCTAACTGCATTTTTATACCTATTAACTAACCTGTCTTCATTCCTCACCCCCCACACATACACACTTTCAAGACTCTGGTAACCACCATTCTACTTTCTACCTCCATGAGATCAGCTGTTTTTATTTCCCACATTTGAGTAATAACAAGTGATATTTGTCTTTCTGTGCCTGGCTTATTTCACTTAACATAATGTCCTCCAGTTTCATCCACATTGCTGCAAATGACAGGATTTTAGGATCTTTTAGTAGCTGAATAATATTGCATTGTGTGTATGTACCACATTTTCTTTATGCACTCATCTGTTGATAGACACATTGATTCCATATCTTGGTTATTGTGAATAAGACTGCAATAAACATTGGGTATTTACTTTTGCTTCCTTCATGGATTCATTTATTTATACTTAACCCTTCAATTCATTTGGAATATATTTGGAATGTGATACTGATCTAATTTAATGTTTTCCAAATATCCCATTTACTACATAGATTTTATTATATATCAGATAGTTAAAAACATTAGGTCCTTTCACTGTGCTTTTGATTTGTCGTCTGTCATGCAGTAATACTGAACTCTTTTACTTACTGTTTCAGAGTATACTTGAACAAGTGTCTAAGTATACTTAGACAGTGGAATAGACAAACTTTCCCTTTATTATTCTCTTTTCAAAAAGATTTTGAATGTTTTTACCTGTTTGTTCTTCCATGTTAAATTTAAAAATAATTTTATAAGGTACAGAAGTTATCTCATACTGCTTTTCAAAAGGATGAGTAAGCTTTTGGTGAACTCTCACATATTTAATGGTCTTTGAGAAATATTGATAAGTAAATAACAAATGTGAAAACTATGTATGGTAAACTACATTTGGTGTTAAAAATGAATGAATTGCTTGACTATGCAAACGATTTCTTTGGAAGGATAGGTAACAAACAGAAGGATACGTATCTTTCTGAGTTGGAGGATAGGAGTGGTGGAAGATTTACATGTAACCAAATATTCTTTGTCATTTTTGAATTTGGTAATGTTTATGTTAAATATAACTAATTAAAAATTTTCAAAGATAACAACCTTGAAGGCAGATGTAAAATTACCCTAATGTTTACAGAGTGAAAGTTGTGAGGATAAAGCACTTGCTCCAAATTATACGGCTAGTAAATGGTCAGCCAGGACCCCCTCAACTACCCAGGATTGCTCCTTCTAAGTTTGATGAAGGAAGGAAAAAAACAAAGGATCCACAAGCAAATTTAGCCCAGGAAGCACATTCTGTACTGCTTCTTAGTGTTTGGCTTAGGTCATCTTGAGCATAAGATTTTTGGTTTGAATATTTTTCAGTTTCTGAATGTAGCTTGTAACTTTTAAAAATAGTTGAGGATAGGGAGCTAGCTTGAGGAGACAAGTTGTGAAAAGTCCAGTGTAAAGAAGGTAAATAGCTGAGAAGCTAGAGAGACCCGATAAAACCTATATGATAATATTTGGCAAAAAAAAAAAATTGTAATGCCCAGAGCTATTGCTATGAGATGATGTTTATATAACAGTTAATGCTGATACATAAGAATTTCACATTCCTGCACAAATGAGTAACCACATTCCAGCTGGGCATCAAGTAGGTAGAGTGCCAACAAAGGACTTTAAAATGTTTTCTGTATTAGTAGCAGAGGAGAGAATAGAGTCCTCTGTGCAGAACACTGGGAAGCCAAGTGTCTCAGAGTAGAGGCGTAGGGCTGATAATTTACCAATAACGTCTGGAAGGAAAGCAATGCTTTTTATGGCAATAGGCTTTATTACTTTGAAATATATTTGTTGGCTTTTGCAGTTAGATAGAACTGAGTTATACCTCAGCCCCAAAACTTACTTGCTGTGTGCAAAGGGACTTGTTCTTTGATAATTTAGAGGCAAGGCAACATTGGTTAGCCTTAAATTTTTTCATCTGCCAAATATATATTGTAATACCATCAACATGCATTCATTAATTCAACAAGTTATACAGTAGACACTGTTCCAGGCACAGGTGGTTCCATAGTAAATACGAAAAAAGTATCTCTGCATTCATGAAACTTATCTTTTACTAGGGGATAACTAAATGAAAGAAAAACAGTGCAGTGTTTACTAAACACTTAGCACAGTAAACCCCGAATGAATGATATTATTTATATTATAGTCATAAGATTATGTATGTATATGCTAACATTATTCATTATTTTTATTATTTCAGTAATTACCTAAGCAAAGTTCTAGTCTGAGTTTTAAAGGTCTTGGCATAAACCCTAATGGAGCAATAGCAACATAGCACTCACCAAAGGGTAACCAGACAGAAGCAGAACTCAATCCTTTAACTCTACTGGCAAAGCAGTTCCCTTAGTCCTTCAGCATAGAGTTATTGAGCCTCAGAACCAACCTAACAGTCTTTTTCAGTTGCGTCCTATGTGTTGTAAGCCACATCTGATTCTCATTATGTTGCAGGTTTCAGTTTTTTAAAATAAAACTTTCTACCATTTTTACAAAGTTTCGAGTTCTATGGTTCCATCAAGTCTGTGTTCTGAGTGGAAAATGAAAGGACCATTCTTTGTTAATGAGGGTACGTATTTCCTGTGTACTTGGAAAATTTCAGCTTGATGGCTTTAAGAAAATGTGCCTCTTTCAAAAGAAATTATGACCTTCCTCTGACCTTTGTTATTCGTTTAACGTTTATTGAGCAAGTCTTTCATATTGCTCAGAAAAGAATAAGGAAAAGGTGAGGCAGTAGATGGAGTCTATTCCGAATCTAAAAAGCCTGTTGATTTCATCCTTCAGGGGTTTGTGAGGAGAAATTGATAGTCCAGTGAAGTACAAAGCACAGGACTTTATCACGGAAGATTAAATCGCTGAAAACTATGCTGAAAATTTACTGAGTTCTCTTTTTTGGATGAGAAAAATGGTATTTCTAAAGGCAAAGTAGAGAAGGGTAAATTTCCCTGTATTAACTACAGAGTTAGGACATCAACATTAAATAGTTCCAGTGCACTTAATAGTGGAGTCAACAGGAATGAAGTGACGAGGTTTCAGAAGTTCAGATAACCAGGCCACAAGGGCAGTAGCAATCCCTTTCTTTTCTTTTTTAGCAAAATGCTTTTGACCATTCATTTTCATTTAAGAGCTGCAAACATATGGCATTACCCATCGCTCAGCAGGCATTTTCTTAATTGGAAAACACGTGTGCCTTTCTTTTAGATTCATCAGGATATTCGAGAAAATGTTTTACCATCCATGGATGTTCACTTCTCTTTCTCTTTATTGGCATAGAAAATTCTGTGTTAACAAACCTTGTTGCATTTGTTTCGTGAGCCAGCAATTATGATTTCTAGCTTGCTTAAATATTTGTGCCAAAGGTGAGAAAGGGAAAATTTCCTAGAATTTGAAAAAAATACTTTTAAAGTTTTCATCATATCCATTTCAAAGGAAAAATTGTATGACAAGATTAAATAATTAGAGAGACTCCCATATTTATAAGTGGTGCATAGGAAATAAACAGCTCTTTTCCAAGAAGCGGAAATAGTCTTCTACTCTCTCTCTTGCCATCTAGAAATGGATTAAAAAGGAGATTCTTTATCTCAGCGATGTACTTAGGTGTTTAGAGGACAGACACTAATCAAGAAGGCTTCTGACTGTCCAACAGCCCTTTTCTTTCATCTCCTATCAGTGTCTGGGAGGATGTGAGTAGAATGATCCAGTGCTGGGACATCTTGGATTGTATGACCTAGTATGTAATTGCACACTTCTCCTTAACCTCATTACCATTGCACTCCAGGAGAATTGCATACTAGAGAGCAGATGCTGTAACCCTTCTCTTCTAATATGACCACAGGAAAATTAATCCAGGTAGTTTGCTTTGAAGGAATTTTTGAAGTACATGGTATGAACGTGAAAGATTAAGGTCTTACAGCACAAAGAAGATCTATGACATCTCCTGCCACCCCAGAACTTAAAATATTTGCTCAAGGTCAGTGTTTTTGTGATCAATGCATGGGTCATTTTTATTTCCAGTGGCTGTCAGCCCAAGACTACAGGACTTGCTGGTCATAGTAATGCAAATTTGCATGATATCTCCATTTAAGGGCCCCAAAACACATTGCTTTATTTCTCCACCTGCTTCCTTCGCCTCTCATTAAATAGTGCACTTTATATGTTGTGATACAATTCTGGGCAATGGTGGAGAGAAAGTAATTACGGTAGTCTGAAGATATTGGTTAAAGAGACAGGTCATAGTGAAACCAATGTCTAAGGTTTCCATCCTCCTGTCTAGCCATCTCTGAAGTACCCCTAGGAGAAGCTTTGGACAGTGTGAGAAAACGTAGAATTTGGGGTCAGCCTACCTAGGTTTGAGTCTTAACTCCACCTGCTACGGCCTGTTGGCTTCAAGCAAATATTTTTATCTCTGTGTTTCGGTTTTTCTGTGGAATGGGTGAAAAATAATAGCTACTTCTTAGAAGAATTGTGAGGATTAAAGGATCTAAAACATGAACAGCACTTAAAACAGTATCTGACACATAGTAAGTGCTATGTGAGAGTTTCCTATCATTATTACTAATTCACGTTTTTTTTTTTTAACAGCCTGACTTTCAAATGTTTTATGAACTCCTTGAGGTTGTGCACAAAATTAAGTGTGGCTGCTCAAATATAAAATTTCCTGGCAGAGTATTTATACTGTTTATCAAAGTCATCTATACATTTTAAAAGTTTGGGAACTACTGTGCCAGACTCTGCAGGTCTCCAAACATGAAGAGCTAGTTTCTATTATTAGTAAAATTCAGTGAACCATTATGAGTTTTGACACAAACAACATTAGATTTTTAAGTAAAACAATCCTTAAGAATTTATTTACAACATACATGAAAGCCATTGGTGAAATATGTTCATTTTGTTTTCTACAGCTTTCTTCGCATCATTTCTAAAAATACACAATTATAAACAGCAGCTACCTAGTGAGATCAATGGGCCAAATTAATCAAAGAGAGCATCCATGCTGAATACCACAAAGATTTGAGAATTTCCCCCAGCCTTTGGACTGGCCTGCATTAATGCAGAGGACCACTAGATGTCAATGTTTCCATGAGAATGAATAAAGGCATTCTGTTGTTATCCTTGAAGCAGAGGATTAATTGATTGCCATAAAAAGTGAGATGAAATAAAATGTTCTCCTTGCTCTTCAAACTAAGATAAGCTAATAACTTTGGACACAATTTCACTCCTCTGCATTCACCAAATGTCCAATTACATATCCTCCCTGCCTGGACCTTCAAAACAATATAAAACTGAATGAAGGCAATGAAAGAAGTCACAGGAGGATTTTTGTAGAGCTACCATCAAGTTCAGAAACAAAGCAATTCAATACATGTCACCAAGATTTCTAAAGACAAAGACTTAGTAATGTTCTTCCCATATCATCCTCTATGTCCCACACCCCCCCCTTTTTTTTTTTTTGCTTTGAGACATTTAAAAAAATCTGTATGAAAACACACTTTTAGCTATTTATGTTCAAGTAGCCTTGCTTTACTGGGACAAAGAAGATCCTATTTGAATTGTAAGTTGGCCAGGAATACTTCTATGTTTTCAAACGTTCTGTTTTTACCGTTTATCTGAACACATTTTAGATTATATGCCTCAGCTGTCAGATACAGACAATCAGGAGAGCCACAAAGAGCCATCTAAAGAGGCAAGAAAACACAACGGAAAAAAATTATATAACTAGAACATCTAAATGAGTGAGGATGCTGAAGGCATTAACGCAGGGAAAATACCAGCACACGGGCTTCTTTATCTCCCTGCCCTTGTGGTTTCGTTTAGTACATGTCCATTTTCCTCCTGAGAGCAGAGAGCAAAGCAAATGAGACTTTATAGGATCCCATTGCATATGCACTGAAACTTCTACAACATCAAGTATCGTCTTCCTGGGATTATGAAGTCTGCTGTGTGTGCTAAAGAATCAAACCTAGGATGTTTGTCAAATATATGCTTGAGGTAAAACACAGAGACTGATTAAGGTGGAAATGTTTTTCTAATAAACCAGTAGGAAAAATGTGTTCCAAGAATTCAGTCATCTCTGGTTATTTTCAGGGCTGAAAGCAGATGGCCTCAGAGGCTATGCTGGACACTGGTTCAGAAATGTAACGCAAGGCTAACACTAGCATATGCTGTCATTCACGGCCTTACCAGAGTTCCAAGAAGTATACTAATTTATCCCAGTAAGACCCTTTTCTGAAATATTTTCTTTGTGCGTTTTCTAAAAGTTAATGTAATCAAGGCTTAAAACGGCTCAGGAAAATGAGCCATTTTATTTCCTTTGGACCCACTGGGAAACTTCCACAGAATTCTGTCTCTTTTCTCTGTCTTTTAGTTTTCTCTTACATGTTGAAAGTAGAAGTGATTATTTGTCAACGACCGTTTATTAGTTTTATTCAGACAGTATTTCTGTGTGATAGTCTAAGCATTTAAAAATGTAATTCTTCATTTTAAAAGCAATATAAACAAATTATTAATCTAAATCTAGGGTGGTAGATTTTAAAATATCTGTCTAATTAATGTTATGGTGAGGCTTAAGGGCAGCAGTTGCTAGTAAGACAAACCATTTCCAAATATTTTCCTTTGCAGCCTGTCACTGATATCTGAAATAAACCAATAAGAGAGTCACAAAAGAAATACCTTTGCCATCAACGGAGAAGTCCATTTATCAAATTGCTATCATTAATGTCTTAGTATGAACTCATTTATTTTTCTCTTTTTATGGAAAAGATGACAAAAATTGGGGAAGTATGTAGGGTTCTTCCTAGAGAAGGTGGTTCTGGTAGATCTCTCAGGATAGTAGGAGTCTCAAGAAACACTGGATTTCTGGGACTGTGAGAGAAATAGAAGCATCCAAAAATTAAGATTATACCTAAAGATTTAGTAATAAAATATTATGAGAATGTTTTCTATACTGTTTTAAGTTTTGCATTGGGAAGATCCTAAGAACCGGGTATTGGTTCCTGTAAATAATGCAGTTAGCTCAGAGAAGTGTCATTTTTTTTTCTAGTGGGAAATGTAGAATGATAAGGAAGGAGGTATGGATGGAGTTATTGATATGATAGTACATTGAGTTTAGCACATTGCTCGACCTACAGACTGCTATGCTAGGGGTACTAGGGAAGATCAGCTGCCTCTCTTCCTCTTTTTCTCGATTGTGCATCCCACACATAGGAACAGGGTAGCTTCAGAGGCAGATGAGTGGTTTTGAAGAATCATTGTACCATTTCCATGCTGTGTTAACCTTGAGAATTTTCCTTAGCATTTCTAAGCTTCAATTTTCTCCTTTTCAAATTGGAAAAAAACACTATAATCTGTCCAAACCAGTCATAGAGTTGTTTTAAGTTGACAACAACTATGTGTAAATGGGCTTCGTGAGCTGTGATGGGTTTTATACAATCTCCTAAGTACATTATTTATATAAATAATGTAATGATATCATTTCATGCTCCTTTAGGTCATGAAATCTGATGTAATTGCAGGCAAAAATACATCTGGTATTTACTAGGTTAGAAAGCATAAAAATGTGTGTAACAAGATTAGAAAAGGGTTACTTCTCCAAGAAAGGGAAGAATAAAAGAAAGAAACGTTGTGGGATTGTATTGGACTTCTGACAACGGCACCAACTTCCCAATGTGATATTAATAGATTTTGAAGGATGGAGTGAGAGTGCTGAAGTTGTGACAGTACCCTTCTGGTGTTTTATTTGGAACTGAAAGAGATAAGGCAATATTTAAAACGTATATCCTAAGTGCACATTTTGCTCATGACCCTTTCAAAACATTTGCAATCATTCATTTTGATGGCCTTTCTGATGTGGCTAAATCTTTGGAGTTATTTTGATTAAGATCTTGCAAGGTTGCCAGACAACTAATTGTGGTGGAAAACAGCCAAGGAGCAGGGCCAAAGTGGTGCACAGTGTGGACTGTCTCTCCAGCCTGTTAGTTATCTGCATTTCTAATCATTCCAAAAACCTCTTTTAAATTTGAACAAATATTTGTCTGCGTACTCTTCTCTTTTTTCAATTTTTGTCTCTGTGTCATGTATCTGTGTCTCACTAGATTGCCATCTCCTCCCAGGAATAGTCTGTGTATTTTCTTATCTTTAAGACTGCTGGTAGAATCTAAGTTTAGGCACACAGGTCTTCCTCTACCCTGGATCCTTTTGGTTGCAGGGAAAGGAATTTGGGTTGTGGACAGGACTAATCTCCTTACTAGGTGTACACATTTTACAATTATCTTTACAAAATTTGTTCCTTATCTTCTCATGATGACCCAAAACGGAAAAGAAACTTAGCTTGTTCCTTCACATGAATTCATGCATCAAACACCATTGAGTGCATATTGCATGCCAGGCTCTGTGTTAGCGACTAGAATAACCAAACAAATGTGACAAGAATTCTTTCTTAGAGGAACAGTTGAATAAGGATTTCAGAGAAAGAGAAGCACAGAGAAGGAGAATTCCAATTGAATAAAGTCATGGGAAGGGACACCCCATCTGCTGGGCTTTAAGATTAGTATGTATTTGTGCTTCATTTGTTTTTTCTATCCTGGCTGTCTTTTATTTTTTATTAATTTCTTTTGTAATTTGCAAACATTGTATTTGTAATGTACAACATAATGTTTTGATACATTCTGATGGTTGTGACTCAGGGTGGGCACTGGTTAGCATACAAATTGCATCATTAATTCCATGTTAGTCTATTTTAGATAAACAGAAATAAATCCAAGGAGAAAGATGACTTGGAATTTGTGTGAAGCAAATGAGACATTTACCTATAGAGAAGGCCAAGACATGGAATGACTAATTTCACCTAAGTAGGAATCTCCCTCTTTGTGAATACATATACCAATATATGTAGAAGACTATTCATTACAGTATCACTTAAAACAGGGAAATATTGAAAACCACATAGTATCAAATATCTTAGAAACCACAGAAATATCTTCTTATCGTTTCTTCATTTCTTAAGGCTATTTTGGGGGGATACTTTTTTCTCAACCTCTATTCATTTTAAGAACTATTTTTATATTAATACATTATATATGTTGTAAATATTTCCACAGTTTATTCTTTGCATTTGATTATTTCCTTTGTTGTTATAGGCGATATCCTAATTTTTAAGTAGTTGTACTTATGAGTCTCAGACTTTTGGTTTCTGCTTTTGGTGTCATGCTTAGAAAGACTCCCCACTGAGATGCCATATAAAATGTTTATTTTCTCCTACAGTCAGAATGGTTTAACTTCTTTATATATAATTATTTAATCTTGATAAAACTTATAATGATAAAAAGTAGTAATTTAACATACCCTGCCCCCCTCAAAGTAGTTAGGCAATTTTCTCATTGCCACTTGTTGGAAGTATCTCTTTTATCACAAGCTTCTTTTTCAGACACGTCTGTTTTTGCACTAGTACACTATTTAAATATAGTTCTGTAGTGCATTAATTCTGATAGATATTATCTCCTCTTTATTACCCACCTTTATGTATTTCTGCTGTAATTTTTATTTATCCAATAATGGAAGAAACTAAAATGTCAAAAATGTCAATAAAAAGGCTTTAGTGATAAAGAACCAGAGCATCTCTTGTGAAAAAGAGAAGCAAGAGTATGAAAGACTTTGTTGCGTGGTTTTAAAGAGGATGAAGGTTACCTAACTGAGGGATCCAATTCTGATTCAACTTTAGCGTCTCCAGACTCTGTCGACCCAGTTAATCCTGTAACAACTGCTACTTCAACAGATTTGGAAAGTAATTTAATAGCCTACAGAAAGCTGCCGTATAATAATCAGAACCGAAATAACTACTGACTGCCCAAACATTCCATTAAAATAGGTATCATTCATACAAGTAATTCACATTTGGGCAGAAGGTACTCAAACCATGACTTTCATGACCAACTAGTGGTAATGAGATATTTCTGTCTAAAACAGCAATGTACTTCTAGTGACCACGTGGTACCTAACATGTAAGGCCGTTCAGGCCTGCTCTTGGGGGTGCACTATTCTTTCTCTTCTTCTTTTTTCAGAGTAAAATTTTGTAGCACAACTGTTACAAATGGACTTAAAAAAATCAGAGATACAGGAGCATATGGAACTGAAGAGACTTATTATCCTACCCTAAATCCCAACGGTGGAAGTATTTGTTGCTTGTTATAGATCGACTTTTTAATGATCTCATTCTTAAAATTATTTTCAAGGCAAATAACATAGCATAATCTTAAAGTTATAAAATGCTAATCTTATTACTTTTTCATATAAAAGAAAACAATGAGATTGTGTCTTCTAACACCACTGGTCTTACTATCTCAGATTAATATATGTAAATTTAACTTTATACAAGAGCCAAAAGCCCCATTAGGATATTCTAACAAGTTGATTATTCCACCTCTATTTGAATATTTGCAGAGTCTGAAAACCTTTGTAAGCTGGCCCATTGCTCCTTAATTTTATTAGGTCAAAAAATCTCTCCCTATAACTTCTATGGTTTTGTCCCCTGGCACCCCACAGAACACATCTACCTAGTCTTTGTTAAGTCAGCACTTTAAACATTTGAACAGAGCAAGCTTCCAAGGATCTACAAAGATCTCCAAGCTGACCATTCTCATGTATCTCCAGGAGCTTGCTGCCCCTCAAATGATGCTATTCTCTGGACTTTTTTGGCTCCTTTTCAGGTTTATCAGAATCTGGAGCTCCAAACCCAATGAATCATTTAAAAAAATCTGCTGTATTTCTCTTCGCATTCCTAGTGTCGAATAGAGTTCAACATGTACATAGGAGGTTCTTATTAAATATTTGAGAGCATAAATAAATTAATGAGATACTCTTGATTGCTTTCATGACAATTTTAACAATTATACAAACTCAGTTCTGTGTTCTGACCAGAACAAAATTCTTTCACACATATGGTTGCATTCCTTGAAATGTGTGAGAAAGAATCATACATGAACAGGTTAAAGAAATTTGGCTTATGATTTGCTTAGGGAACTTCAAGAGTTATACCAATTTTATTTTATTGCTATTGTGTTACGGTTCTAGGATCCAAAGCAGAAATTTGGTGTGTGGCAGCTCCATGTATCTCCCAAAGGAAGAGTTCATGTGAAAAGTTCCTGCAATGTCCCAGGGCACAGACACCTGTGCTGGTGCTAAAGTAGTGTGTCTCTTTGTTTAATGACCTGGCAATTTGTTTTTCAGCTGCAGGTTTCTTTCGTTAGTGCTTCTGCCATTGCCAGAGGCATTTCTGTTGAATCTGGCATCTGTTAGTAAATTTTCTCCAAAACAAAGCTAATTTTGGTTTTGTAGTGTATGAAGTCCTTCTAGCTCTTTCCACTTTTGCTTTTATTTCATCCCTACATTGCCATTGTATTGAAGTAGTTTTTAACTGTTTTTTTCCCAATGATTTATTTTTCCTAGCATATTTTTTTCTCTTGGAATTGACCTTGGGCATATTTCATGAATTTTATTACAGACACTTTCTATTAATACCCCATAACTTTTCCAATTCTCTTCTGCCGTCTTCCCATCATCCCACCTCAACTTCTTGGTCTAAGTTGCATATAAACTTTCCTTTGTCTGTCTCTGAGAACTAGATCTCTACATTACACTCTCTCATCACTACCACAGTACCATATTGTGGCCTATTCTGAGTAGGATGGAAGCCCTTTCTAGGACGTGAAAAAGAATTATCCTCAGTATATAGGAACATCTCAGAAACAAGTGAGGGTCCCCAAAATTTCTATATGAAAAAATTTAAGTGTGATTATCTGGTTGAAGGAATGCAAGGGAGAGTATAGGTATGAGGGGTTGTGTTGAAGTTGTTTGCATATAAAGCAAACTTTCTACTTAGAATATATCTTTATTGAGGGGAGGAGGCGATAAAGATTAATGTGGCAATGAAAGCCACCTTTATTAACTCTTTGATCTGGTCCTCTTGTGCTTTCATTCCAGATATGAAGTGATCTGACAGAGATCCCTCTTGAGTGCTTGGTGTCTCCTTTCAATTTGTATTTGTTCTACAGAATCTCTCTTGTTTTATGAAAAGATTGGAATGATGCCAGTAGCTCAACAGTGGAAGTGAGAACTCGGGAAGGAACAAGAGTCATGCCTGCTTCCCCAATTCCTGCATTCCAGCTTCCTTCTCTCTTCTTTCTGTGATACTCCTGACATGTAGCATGGTAAAAGGGAAGTTACATTACTTTAAGAGGTAACAGGTAATGGGTTAAAAAATTAGAAAGCATGAATAAGACCTAGCGTTTGCTAGCACAAAAGGGTGACTGTAGTAAAAATAATTTAAGTGTTCATTTTGAAAGAACTAAAAGAGCATAATTGGATTGTTTGTAACACAAAGGATAAATGCTTGAGGTGAAGGATACTCCATTTACCCTGAGGTGATTATTACACATTGCATGCCTGTATCAAAATATCTCTTGTACTCCATAAATATATACACCTACTATGTTTCCACAAAAATTAGAAAAAAAATTAAAAAGAAAAAAATGAATTGACACTTGTGTTGGGGTTCTGGCTATGACGACTAGGAGTATGAGTAATTAACATCTTTGAGGCTCAGATACTTTTATCTGGGAAACAGGAAAAATAAATTTTTAAAAACTTTAATTAGTTAATGGGAAGGTTGAAACAGATATTGAATGTTGAAGTTACCTTTGCATTAGGAAATGTTGAACAAATGGTGTTCATCCTCCTCCCCTAAAAAAATTAAAATGATGTAACAATGTGAGACATATAAAGAGTGCTATCTTCTTTCGGGCTAAATTTAATTCATTTCCATTCAAAACATTCTTTAATTAGGTTGCCATAGCTAATGGAAATTTGGTGAATGGAGAGGGAAATCTGGGATTATTGATGGTGATTCTTTGCATTAATTTGGTGCGCAGGTATATAGGCCTGCACTTGTACTGTGGTCATAATTTAATACAAACACTTCATAACAATACAAATATCAATTTGTAAGAAAACTTTTTAGAAGATGAATCTGTGATACGATAGAGTTTTGTGTGGTGTGTCTGTGTGTAAGCACATGTACCCATTCAAGCAACAATCATCTCTTCCTTTTCACCCAAATAGGGTGTGTGTTTCTTTGTTTTTCTCTATGTGAAAGACTTTTGACCGACTACTTCAGAGGCATACAGGCATATAATGAGACATGAGAACACATAGTGGTGCAAAAGGCTGTGTTTGGCATGAAGATACTCTAAACAAGGGTGCAGAACATTAGCAGCACTACTTTTCCTTATGTATGAATATCTCGTTTTGTGCTATGTGACCTGATAAATCACCATCCTGAGTTTGCTTTCTCAGCTGTAAAATAAGAGATTTTAATTTTTAAAATTTCCAACTTGTAGTGTTTGGGACACATGTCACATAATATACACAGAAGAAATATGTGGATTTGTAAATAAAAGTGCTATTCATATGCAAGTTATTATTAATTCAGATGGGAGCATAAGTTCCTTCAGTGATGAGCTGGCCTGGCCCTCCCAGTGGAAGAGGCCATGTGGACATGAACAAGGAATTGTAGGTGAATGCACTATCACTACTTGTTCTAGCAGCTGGCGTGGGAACAGCTTCTACCCACTGAGATTCCTCCTTCCATTTACTTTGACATTTATATAGTAAAAGGAATGGTGACAGAAGGAAGAATATCAGAAATTAGAAGCTTCTTTCCAAAGCTCACAGGGTCACACATTAGTATTTTATCACACAGAATGAAATAAGGAAAAACAGCCAGTGTGTTAATTTTAACATATCTTAATTCAATCCTGTTACCCTTTTTGTTGTTGTTGTCAGCGGAAATCTTTTAGGATTGCATTGACCCCTAAAAAAGAGATAGTCACATACAAGTACATGAAAAGTGAGCCATCAGGTAAATGGAAAGACGTCGTTCTAACGTGTTCTTTCTCTTCACGTGAATCTGATTACTCCATTCTATTGAAGAACCACCTCCAACCTTGTCAGATGAGACTTTGCCAATTTTTGTGCAAGAGTAAAAGTAAGCTTGAATTCAAAATGATGTGGATGATCTTAATCATAGATGGCATTTACTAGAGTATGTGTGGGGGACAGAGTAATTTTACACATGCATTCAGTAACTTCAAAATGAGCATGCCTTTGGATGAATTTACTTTCTTCTCAAATATAGTTTTATTAGATTGAGAAAGATATGCATTTATAAGATTTGAGGAGGATTTGCATTTTTTTTAACTGTGTATGAATCTGGGTATGTTAGTTTTGCTCAAATGTATGAAAGAACACTGAGTTCTCATTATGATCCTGTATAGCAACCATGGGACTTGCACACAATCAGGCATGCAAGTTTTGCTCATTGATCTGTAAGATCCAGGTTCAGGTCAAAAATGCAATGAGGTCCACAGAGGGTTGTGAGGACTCTTCTTACACGAGGAGATGGACAAAGTCGTAGTTCTATTAGGGAATGGGAAGTCATACACCAAGCGCTCCAGGGACAAGATATCAGCCATGTTGCTGAGAGCAGTTTTGCCAGTCCTAGTGTGTTGTTTTTACAGAACTGACTGCACACGGGCGATGTTTACTCAGGAGCGTCATCAAGTTCAGCTACATGAAGGTCAGGTTTAGAAGAGGGGCTATAATGTTGCCAGCATTAGCTTCCCTGTAAAGAAAATGTGTACAAAATGAGAAAGAATGGCACAAAAGGAGGATTTGTTCCTCCCTTCATGTCATTTACTTTTTCATTTTGTATGCACTTTCTGAGAGTGCATGCTGTAACAATAAATCTCATGACTAAAGATGTTCTGGGGCTACACAGTGTAAGCAATGTGGGAAGATGGGTGCTGACTCTCTATAATACGTAGCACTAGGATTTGCACAACCTCACATTGTCGTCACTATTGTACAGCAAATGGATAGAACCTCAAATTAAGATTTTACTTGAGTATAAATATGCCCTGGGGGAAAATCATAGCCTCTTCTAAGTGGAAGCCTTGGGGTTAAGTGCTGCTTGTGTCACTGTCTATGGAATCAGAAAAGTTACCTTAACCATCCCAAATTGACAATCTTTAGAATATATAAAATGAGGTGAATTTAAATTACCATACCACCAAATCCATCTAAATTAGAATCTGAAACTGGTAATGCATCTCCCCTAAGCTTCTAATTCATTTCCATAATGTAGCTTACTCATAACACATTCTAAACAGCCAGGTATGATCGGTATGATCTGTCTCATCCACTTTCCTTGAGGTTTTAAAGATTCTATGTAAAAACACAAAATATTTATTGGTTTCCCTGGGCTTATCTTTCAATCTTCTTACTATTGATGTATTCAGAAAGTTTGATTAACTCTGGTATAAGAGTGACACAAGGTAGAGTTAAATCCGATTTCTCTCGATTCCACACAAACTGGTAGACATGGCGGCACCCAGCTATGTGAGTAGGAATTCCAGGTGGTGTTCCTTTTGTTAAGCAGTTATGGCTCGCCAGCATGTCTCTTTTTTTAAGGTGTATGCACTAGGCTGTTCCTGAATTGCTATAAAGAAATAAAGGAATATCTGAGGCTGGGTAAATTATAAAGACAAGATGTTTAATTGGCTCAAGCCTCTGCAGGCTGTGAAAGCATGGTGCCAGCAGCTGCTTGGCTTCTGAAGAGGCCTCAGGGAGGGTTTACTCATTGCAGAAGGCAAGTAGGAACAGGAATGTCACATGAGGAGAGCAGGAGCAAGAGAGAGAAGACAGGAAAGTACCACACTCTTTTAAACAATCAGATCCTGCAATAACTCAGTCATTATTGTGAGGACAGCATCAAGCCATAAGGGATCTGCCTGCATGACCCAAACACCTCCCACCGATCACTCCTCCAACATTGGACACCATATTTCAACATGAGATTTGGGGCGGGGACAAATATCCAAACCACGTCAGTGGGATTCGAAACACATACTGATGTCTTTAAACTGGATCCTGAAATAAGTGTTTCACCCAATCCTCGTGTTTGTTAGTGTGAACTCTAGTTCCATGGACTGCAGCCATAATTGTTTGGCATGCGATCATCTAATAGAGCATATGAAGCAGAAGGACATGAAGAAAGCATAGCGGTAACAGCCTCCCCATCTTTGGTCGGATATTCGCTGTGTGTAAGGCACTGTCCTAGCCATAGCAGATCTTAGTCCCGTTCACAGTAACCCCAAGAGGCAGGTAGTTCAGTTATTTTTATTCTATGTATGAGAACCATGAGGCTAGCTTGTTTAAATAATGTTCCATTGACAAGTTGCAAGGTAGATAGCGAACACAAATAATCTGATTGTATACCCATGTTCTTGGCCATCATCTATTTCGGCTTTTTTTGTTTTGCCTCCAGCCTTCAGACATTTCAGTGTTTGATCTGTTTGTCTAATAATCTGGCTACACATCTGTCTGTCTCATCTAGATTCTTAGAGAAAAAAACGTAGCAGTTAGTAAACTGGTCATCCACTATTTCCTGGTGTAAAGTGTCTACTCAAGCATTAACCAAAAGCCAAGTAAAACAAAACTAAACAAAACCAAAATATCAGACTGAAATCTTAGCCTTGAACCATTGATCAAAGAAGACACATTTTGTGCTTTCATATATTTTCTTTTATCCTGAAGCTTCCTCTTCCAGGAGAAGCTTCCTGAAGAGGTGTATAGATAAGCAATTTAGAAAGAATAATAAAATATAAAATTTTCTAGGAAGAGAGTATATTTTTAGGAAAGACCTCTCAATTTGATACATGAAAGCCAGTTTGGATCTTGATGAATTATACTCAACATAATTTGTAATTAAGATATTTGAAAATAATCAACTTAAATAACTGTTGCATATGAAGCAATATAATATAGTGATCAAAATCATGGAGTCTAGCAGCCTGAACTCAAATCCCAGATATGTCATTATTTGTGTGGCCTTGACAATTCATTTAAACTGTGTAAGACCTTGTTTCCTCCTGTATAAAATGAAAATAATCATATTGTACTTCAAAAGGTATTGAAGAATTAAACAACATGTTTAAAGGTCTTAGCAGAGTTTCTATGTAATAATGAACAATCAATATGTAGCGGCCATTGTTATATGGAACTTTGAAGATATCTGGGATAATAATAAATCATAGGGTCATAATTGTATGTGTATTTATTATAGCCATGTGTTTGGGTGATTTCTTTAGGGTTGATCATGTAGTAAAAGAAACAGAACGGTAAGAGTAAACCAGTTGGGGTGGGAGGATGAGAAGTAAACAGCCCATGAGGAAGATGAAGAGGTGACTGGAGAAAGGAAAACCAGAAGCTTAGGAAAGAGAGAGTTTACAGAAAAAGGCGACTAACAGCACCAAAGGAAGTCCAGCAGTCTAGTAAGGTGAGAAAAAAAATAGTCCATTGATTTTAGTAGTTAGGAATATTATGATAACTTGAAACTGTGGATAGAAATAGTGTTCTGAGTGTGGATGACAAGTGAAGTTATGACACTTGAGAAGGAGGAGGGTTGGCAGCTAAAGGGGTCACAGGAAAGATTTTGTTATTGTTGTTTTTGTTACTGTTAGTTTTGTTTTTCAAGTGGGAAAAATGCATGTGCTGAATGGCAAAGGGCCAGTATTAGTAAGAGAGTGGCGTAAAGGAGAAAGTGGGTTTCCATCCCTTGAGGGGACTGGAGGGCTGGGATACAGAGCTCAGTTTCATTTATGTAATCCTTTACTGTTATTCTACAAGCCCAACCATTTACTTCCTATTAGACACCAAAATCTGTGCTGGAGACATTGTGGCAAACCAGACATATGTTATTCTTATTGTCATACAGCTTCTACTTTATACTCTGGATTTTATTCTAAGTCCAATGAGAAGAAGTTACTAAAGAGTTTTAAGCAGGGAAATGGTATGGTTGTTACACAGCACTATTGAAGCAATAGCTAGTACTACATAGAAATAAAGTGATATGTTAAAGTGCACCACATGGGAACAATCAGAAACACATAAAAATGGGCCTAGGTGGAACTGATGGTCTAATAGGGAGAACCTGGCATCTTTGTCCTAGTTCTTTCCTCAGTCTGGGTCCCTCTTTCTCTCAATATTTGCAAGGCTAGATCCTTTTTGTGATTTATTCCAGGTTAAACTTCACTCTCTCAGAAAAGCCTTTCCTAACCTTCAGCCTAAGGTAGCTTGCAAGTTGCCCTCTATCACACACTTTTAATTCTTTAGATAGAACTGATAAAATCTTCTAATTTTTACTTAAATATTTAGTATGTATTTATTTTTATTGTCTCTCTTTTTCTATTAGATTCTAAGTTCCATGAAAGCAGGCATTGTGTGAATTTCACCTGCATCTGGAATGAGCCTAGCACATCAAGTAAGTGCTTGATAAATGAATATTATGAATAAATGCATAAAAGCATAATATGATGTAGCTGCAGAAACAGAGACAACCACCAAACACTATGACAACAAAGAAGAAAAAAAGTACAGAGACTAAGTGTTATTTATGTATCAACAGAGAAGTATACCAGGGGACATTCTATCTCAGAGAAACTAGACTTGTGTTCAATTATTAACTTGTCAAACTGCCAGTAAATAACAAATAGTGGAGATGGTATTTGAGCTCAAATTGAAATAGGTCCAGATTCCACACTCTTTACACTCCCCCATACTGCCTTTCTTTTTCCTTCTCCCATGGACAGGGTAGTTTTTACTAGCTTCCTAAAGACAAAAGATCCAACCACCCCACTGCTCCCCGGGCCACCTCAGCTTAAATTTGGAGGAATTAGATACCCAATATCAAGCAGCAAGATTGAAATGGTAATTTAAAAATTACCGTTATCAAACTCAAGAAAAGGATGACTTTGACCCTCTTTTTGCTTGCACTCTTTTTTTCTCTCTCTCCCACTTACACACACACACACACACACACACACACACACACACACCCCTTCTGTTTGTTCTTCTACCATAGATTAACAGAGGAAAAAAGCTGTCTCCTGACACCAGTGCCTCGATCTTGGACTTCCCAACTTCCAGAAATGTGAGCTGATAAATTTCTGTTCATTATAAATTACTCACTATGTGGTATTCCACTGTAGCAGCACAAAACAGACTAAGAAAAATTCTAAACGTTACACTTTCCACCTTCCAAGCCTCCTTTTATTATTCCCAACCCCTCATCAATAGATTTTATGCTTTGAAAAATTTTGTTCAAGTTGCATTTATTTAGTATAATTTCCTCCTTTTTTTATTTTTTTAAAAAAGTGTGTGTGTAAATGTCAATAAAAGCCCATCCTCAGTCTGAGATAAACAGTGGTATGTGTGACTTGAACTATAGCAGAGTATTGGCCTCTAAAGGTTTAAACACTCATGGAGGTATATGACAATCATTTCACCCAGATTTGTATTTGCTTTGAGCATTGTGCAGTTGATGAATGAGCTTGTAGGGAGCCTGAGTGTCTGCCCAGTCCCCATCTCCAGGCAGCACTGTTGACCTCCATTCTTCATTAACCATTTGATGACTCTTATAAAGGAATTAAAAACTTTGTTTTTTCATAAACTCATTGTATTTGAGGTTAGTATTATTATCCTGAGTATGCTATGGCAATAGATTTTAGAGGTTTTTGGGTGTGTGTATGAGAATTTATGTTAATAGCTATAGTCTGGAGCTAAAAATTAAGGATATATAGGGGTGCCATTCATTTTCAGTTATAATATATGGCACTTTAGGAGATATATACTGTGATGTATTCACGGAGTGAAGTTTCTGTGATCACCTTGGGATTGTTAAAGGTGTGATATAACTTTAGCCAAAGCAAAGAAAGTTGTCATTTTAGTTAGCCCATACGATCTCATTATGTGCAAATACAAATGATTCCTAACTGAATTTTTGAAATATTTAAAGTAACTTAAGATTTCTATTACTATCTTTGGGGACCCTTAGGTAGCAAAAAATTTCAGGTTGGAAACAACTGCTGCCCTCATAGGGATCTAATTAATGTTTTTTGAGTTGATGAAATAATATTTTGTCTCTAAAAAGTTCAACCACTTCCTCCTTTGGTACAAATCTGAGAATTCAGTAGAAACACAGTAAATGAGAAAAATAAAAATTTTAGCATGATAAAATGAAATACAGGAACATGAAGATGTACTATTTATGTGAGAAAAAGAAAGAAAGGAAAAAAGAAAGGAAGAAAGGAAAGAAAAAGAAAAGAAAGAAAAAGAGGAAGGGAGGAAGAGAGGAAGTGAGAAAGAGGAAGGAAGGAAGGAAGGAAGAAGGTATCTGGAGGTTGAAAATTTATTAGTACAATAAGCTCTGTCTGTGGGGAAAATTTTGAAATTGCCGTAGTATAACTACAAAGGAAGACTAAAAAAAGCTAAGTCCATAATTTCCCATGGAAATTCCAACCTGAATAAAGAAAATCATTGCTAATTCATATTTGCAAGCCACCTTATCTAATTCCAATTTCTGCTAGGTACTTGCAATGCATAAGATGCCTGCCAAAAATGCTGGCTGAGAGGAAACAATATTATGCCAGTGTTAAAATGCCTTGCCAGATTTCAGAGGTAATTTTAGGTCACCAGTCCCATGCCAAATTCCTTCCTATTTTAGAAAGACTACTAATACATTAGGATGGGGGACATGGGAGAAAGGGTTTACTAAGACTCCATCTCTATTAAAGCTCCTCCAATAGGCATTACTTCAAAGTCAGATTTCTTTCTGTGTTTCTCCAAAAGGCTGGAATGAAAATCTGATGGTTAATGACAACTCATTTAGCAGAATGACAGTTGTTTGATGCTCACAGGGAATGAAGAAAGCATTTTCTGATGTGTGACATACCCTCTTTTAACATCCACATTGCAGAGTATCTTTACTAAAATGAGTGTTAGAATAAACCACATTCTATTAATGAAGAAAAATCTTACACTATAAATTAATGGCCTTTAAAAAATGTGAGAGAGCAGAAGGAAACTGAGAAATAGTATAATGCTTTATTCTTTGTGCTAGGTGAATTGATTCCTACAACATTCAAATCTATGGGGTATCTATGCAGTAGGATTTTTGAACCTCAGATACATCAACATAAATCCTTATTTACATTCATTTAAGAATTCATAGGATGATTTGTTATGAGAAATATGGCTTTTTTAGGCTGCCCATCTGTGTGCAAGCACACTCTAACACACAATAGCATTTGTATGATTTAAAATTTAGATAGCAGTAAGTCTGGATTCTGAATAGCTTTTTATATAAATGTTAATAAAAATGCTAAAATGGATTTTTTTTATTATTATACTTTAAGTATTTTACTTTAAGTTCTGGGATACGTGTGCAGAACGTGCAGGTTTGTTACATAGGCATACATGTGCCATGGTGGTTTGCTGCACCCATCAAACCGTCTTTTACATTAGGTATTTCTCCTAATGCTATCCCTCCCCCGCCCCTGACCCCCACAACAGGCCCTGGTGTGTGATGTTCCCTTCCATGTCTATGTGTTTTCATAGGTAAACTCCCTCATATGAGTGAGAACATGCAGTGTTTGGTTTTCTGTTTCTGTGTTAATTTGCTGAGAATGATGGTTTCACCTTCATCCATATTGTGCAAAGGACATGAACTCATCCTTTTTTATGGTTGCATAGTATTCCATGGTGTGTATGTGCCACATTTTCTTTATCCAGTCTATCATTGATGCTTATTTTGTTGGTTCCAAGCTTTTGCTATTGTGAATAGTGTTGCAATAAACATATATGTGTGTGTGTCTTTATAGTAGAATGATTTATAATCCTTTGGGTATATACCCAGTACTGAGATTGCTGGGTCAAATGGTATTTCTATTTCTACATCCTTGAGGGATTGCCACACTGCCTTCCACAATGGTTGAACTAATTTACACTCCCACCAACAGTGAAAAAGCATTCCTATTTCTCCAAATCCTCTCCAGCATCTGTTGTTCTCTGATTTTTTTAGTGATCACCATTCTAACTGGCCTAAGATGGTATCTCATTGTGGTTTTGATTTGCATTTCTCTAATGACCAGTGATTATAAGCTTTTTTTTCATATGCTTGTTGGCCACATAAATATCTTCTTTTGAAAAGTGTCTGTTCATCTCCTTTGCCCACTTTTTGATGGGGTTGTTTGTTTTCTTCTTGTAAGTTTGTTTAAGATCCTTGTAGATTCTGGATATTAGATATTTGTCAGATGGGTAGCTTGCAAAAATTTTCTCCCATTCTGTAGGTTGTCTGTTCACTTTGATGATAGTTTCTTTTGCTGTGCAGAAGCTCTTTAGTTTAATTAGATCCCATTTGTTTATTTGGGCTTTTTTTGCTATTGCTTTTGGTGTTTTAGTCATGAAGTCTTTGCCCATGCCTATGTCCTGAATGGTATTGCCTAGGTTTTCTTCTAGGGTTTTTATTGTTTTAGGTCTTACATTTAAGTCTTTAATCCACCTTGAGTTAATTTTTTTCTGAGATGTAAGGAAGGTGTCCAGTTTCAGCTTTCTGCATATGGCTAGCCAGTTTTCCCAACACCATTTATTAAATAGAGAATCCTTTCCCCATTGCTTGTATTTGTCAGGCTTATCAAAGATCAGATGGTTGTAGATGTGTAGTGTTATTTCGGAGGCCTCTGTTCTGTTCCATTTGTCTATATATAGTTTGGTATCACTATCATGCAGTTTTGGTTACTGTAGCCTTGTAGTATAGTTTGAAGTCAGGTAGCTTGATGCCTTCAGCTTTGTTCTTTTGGCTTAGGATTGTCTTGGCTATACATACTCTTTTTTGGTTCCATATGAAATTTAAGATAGTTTTGTCTAATTCCGTGAAAAAAGTCAATGGCAGCTTGATGGGAATAGCACTGAATCTATAAATTACTTTGGGCAGTGTGGCCATTTTCACAATATTTATTCTTCTTATCCAGAAGCATGGAATGTTTTTCCATTTGTTTGTGTCCTCTCTGATTTCCTTGAGCAGTGGTTTGTAGTTCTCCTTGAAGAGGTCCTTCACATCCCTTATAAGTTGTGTTCTTAAGTATTTTATTCTCTTGGTAGCAATTGTGAATGGGAATTTGCTTATGATTTGTCTATCTGACTATTATTAATATATAGAAATTTTTGTGATTTTTGTACATTGATTTTGTATCCTGAGGCTTTGCTGAAGTTGCTTATCAGCTTAAGGAGTTTTGGGGCTGAGACAATGGGGTTTTCTAAATATACAATCATTTCATCTGCAAATGGAGGTAATTTGACTTTTTCTCTTCCTATTTAAATATGCTTTATTTCCTTGTCTTGCCTGATGGCCCTAGCCAGAACTTACAATACTATGTTGAATAGGAGTAGTGAGAGAGGGCATCCTTGTCTTGTGCCAGTTTTGAAAGGGAATGCTTTCATCTTTTGACCACTTGATATGACACTGGCTGTGAATTTGTCATAAATGGCTTTTATTATTTTGAGATACCTTCCGTAAGTATCTAGTTTATTGAGCATGAAGCGGTGTTGAATTTTATTGAAGGCCTTTTCTGCATCTATTGAGATAATCATATGGTTTTTGTCATTGGTTCTGTTTATGTGATGGATTACTAATTTATTGATTTGCATATGTTTATTGATTTGCATATGTTGACATGGCTTTGCATCCCAGGGATGCAAAAGCTGATTTGATCATAGTGGATAAGCTTTTTGATATGCTGCTGGATTCAGTTTGCCAGTATTTTATGGAGGATTTTCAAATCGATGTTTATCAGGGATATTGGTTTGCAATTTTCTTTTTCTGTTATGTCTCCACCAAGTTTTGGTATCAGGATGATGTGACCTCATAAAATGAGTTAGGGAGGAGTCTCTCTTTTACTACTGTTTGGAATAGTTTCAGAAAGATTGGTTCCAGCTTCTCTTTGTACCTCTGGTAGAATCAGTTGTGAATCTGTCTGGTCCTGGGCTTTTTTTGGTTGCTAGGATATTAATTACTGCCTCAATTTCAGAACTTGATATTGGTCTATTCAGGGATTGAACTTCTTCCTGGTTTAGTCTTGGGAGGGTGTATTTGTCCAGAAATTTATCCGTTTCTTCCAGATTTTCTAGTTTGTTTGCATAGAGGTGTTTATAGTATTCTCTGATGGTAGTTTGTATTTCTGTGGGATCAGTGGTCATATCCCCTTTGTCATTTTATTGTGTCTATTTGATTCTTTTCTCTTCTCTTTTTTATTAGTCTGGCTAGCAGTCTATCTATTTTGTTAGTCTTTTCAAAAAACCAGCTGCTGGCTTTATTGATATTTTAAAGGTCATAGAGATATAAAATGTCTCTATCTCTTGAATTTGTTTGCTCTTGATTTTCTAGTTCTTTGTATTGTGATGTTACAATGTTGACTTTAGATCTTTCAAGCTTTCTACTGAGGGTATTTAGTGCTATAAATTTCCCTCTAAACACTACTTTAGCGGTGTCCCAGAGATTCTGGTACACTGTGTCTTGGTTTTCATTGGTTTCAAAGAACTGATTTATTTCTGCCTTAATTTTGTTATTTACCCAGTAGTCCTTCAGGAGCAGGTTGTTCACTTTCCATGTAGTTGGGTGATTTTAAGTGAGTTTCTTAATCCTGAGTTCTAATTTGATTGCACTGTGGTCTGAGAGACTGTTTGTTATGATTTCTGTTCTTTTGAATTTGCTGAGGAGTGTTTTACTTCCAATTAGGTGGTTGATTTTAGAATAAGTGCTATATCATGCTGAGAATAATGTATATTTTGATGATTTGGTGTGGAGAGTTCTGTAGATGTCTATTAGGTTTGCTTGGTCCAGAACTGAGTTCAAATCCTGTATACCCTTGTTAATTTTCTGTCTCATTGATCGGTCTAATATTGACAGTGGGGTGTTAAAGTCTCCCATTATTAGTGTGTGGGAGCCTAAGTCTCTTTGTAGGTCTTTAAGAACTTGCTTTATGAATCTGGGTGCTCCTATATTGGATGCATATATATTTAGGATAGTTAGCTCTTCTTGTTGCATTGATCCCTTTACCATTATGTAATGCCCTTCTTTGTCTCTTTTGATCTTTGTTGGTTTAAAGTCTGTTTTATCTGAGACTAAGATTGCAGCCCCTGCTTTTTTTTCTTTTTATTTGCTTGGTAAATCCTCCTCCATCCGTTTATTTTGAGCCTATGTGTATCTTTGCATGTGAGCTGGGTCTCCTGAATACAGCACACCAATGGGTCTTGACTTTTTATCGAATTTGCCACTCTGTGTCTTTTAATTGGGGCAGTTAGCCCATTTATATTTAAGGTTAATATTGTTATGTGTGAATTTGTCCTGTAATTATGATGCTAGTTGGTTATTTTACACATTAGTTAATGCAGTTTCTTCATAATGTCGATGGTCTTTACATTTTGGTTTATTTTTGCAGTGGCTGGTACCAGTTTTTCCTTTCCATATTTTATGTTTCCTTCAGGAGCTCTTGTAAGGCAGGCCTGGTGGTGACAAAATCCCTCAGCATTTGCTTATCTGTAAAGGATTTTATTTCTCCTTCACTTATGACACTTCATTTGGCTGGATATGAAATTTGGAATTGAAAATTATTTTCTTTGAGAATGTTGAATACTGGCCCCCAGTCTCTTCTGGCTGGTTCGATTTGTGCAGAGAGCTCCTCTGTTAGTCTGATATGCTTCCCATTGAGGGTAACCTGACCTTTGTCTCTGGCTGTCCTTAACATTTTTTTCTTCATTTCAATCTTGGTGAATCTGACAATTGTGTGTCTTGGGGCTGCTCTTCTCAAGGAGTATCTTTGTAGTATTCTCTGTATTTCCTGAATTTGAATGTTGGCCTGTCTTGATAGGTTGGGGAAGTTCTCCTGGATAATATCCTGAAGTATGTTTTCCAACTTCTTTCCATTTTCCCCATCACTTTCAGGTACACCAATCAAACATAGGTTTGGTCTTTTCACATAGTCCCATATTTCTTGGAGGCTTTGTTCATTCTTTTTCATTCTTTTTTCTCTAATCTTTTCTTCATGCTTTATTTCATTAAGTTGGTCTTTAATCTCTGACATCCTTTCTTCTGTTTGATCTATTTGTCTATTGATACTTGTGTATGCTTCATGAAGTTCTTGTGCTATGTTTTCAGCTCCATCAGGTCATTTATGTTCTTCACTAAACTGGTTATTCTAGTTAGCAATTTGTCTAACCTTTTTTCAAGGTTTGTAGCTTCCTTGCATTGGGTTAGAATATGATCCTTTAGCTCAGAGGAGTTTGTTATTACCCACCTTCTGAAGTCTACTTCTGTCAATTTGTCAAACTCATTCTCCATCCTGTTTTGTTCCCTTGCTGGCGAGGAGTTGTGATCCTTTGATGGAGAAGAGGCATTCTGGTTTTTGGAATTTTCAGCCTTTGTGTGCTGGATTTTCCTCATCTTCATGGATTTATCTACCTTTGGTCTTTCCTGTTGGTGAACTTTGGATGAAGTTTTTGCATGGTCATCCTTTTCATTAATGTTGATGCTATTTATTTCTCTTTGTTAGTTTTCCTTCTAACAGTCAAGCCTCTCTTCTGCAGGTCTGCTGGAGTTTGCTGGGGGTCCACTCCAGACCCTGTTTGCCTGGGTATCACCAGCAGAGGCTGCAGAACAGCAAAGATTGCTGCCTGTTCCTTCCTCTGGAAGCTTGATCCCAGAGGGCCTCCCACCAGATGCCAGCCAGAGCTCTCCTGTATGAGGTGTCTCTTGACCCCTGTTGGGAGGTGTCTCCCAGTCAGGAGGCAAGGGGGTCAGCGACCCACTTGAGGAGGCAATCTGTTCCATAGCAGAGCTCGAGCGCTGTGCTGGGAGATTCACTGCTGTCTTCAGCCCTGACAGGCAGGAACATTTAAGTCTGCTGAAGCTGCACCCATAGACACTCCTTCCCTTGGGTGCTCTGTCCCAGGGAAATGGGCGTTTTAGCTATAAGCCCCAGACTGGGTCTGTTGCCTTTCTTTCAGAGATTTCCTGCCCAGAGAGGAGGAATCTAGAGAGGCAGTCTGGCTACAGTGGCTTTGGGGACCTGTGGCGGCTCCACCCAATCTAAACTTCCTGGTGGCTTTGTTTGCACCCTAAGGGAAAATTGCACACTTGATCCTCAGTAATGGCAGACACCCCTTTCCACACCAAGCTCAAGCATCCAAGGTCAACTTCAGACTTCTGTGCTGGCAGCAAGAGTTTCAAGCCAGTGAATATTAGCTTGCTGAGCTCCGTGGAGGGTGGGATCCACTGAGCAAGATCTGTTGGCTCCCTGGTTTCAGCCCCCTTTCCAGGGGAGTAAAGTGTTCTGTCTTGCTGGTGTTTCAGGTGCCACTGAGGGGAGCAGGGAACAACTGCAGCTAGCTCAGTTTCTGCCCAAATGGCTGCCCAGTTTTGTGCTTGAAACCCAGGGCCCTTGTGGTGTAGGCACCCAAGGGAATCTCCTGGTGTGTGGGTTGTAAAGATCATGGGAAAAATGTAGTATCTAAGCCAGATAGCAATATCCCTTACTGCAGGGTCCCTCACAGCTTCCCTGGGCTGGGTGGGGAGTTTCCCAACTCCTTGTACTTCCTGGGTGAGGCAACACCCCACCCTGCTTCTGCTCACCCTCCATGGGCTGCACCCACTGTCTAAGCAGTCTCAGTGAGATGAACTGGATACCCCAGTTTCTGCATTGGTCTCACTTGGAGCTGCAGATGGGAGCTGCAGACTAGAGCTGTTTCTATTCAGCCATCTCTCCTGGGAATCCAGAAATGGATTCTATAATATCGTTTTGACTATCACATTTGATTTTTTCAGTGAGGTTTTGGATACTAGTTTGATTTGCTTTTTTAAAAATTTAAACTCATCAAAACAGGACTGGAGATGAAAGGATACCGATTACTGACATTTCTCCTGCTCAGCTTGTTACGCTGATTTGATCTGTAAGCAGAGCCCTGTTTTGTTTAGCTCCTTGAGCGATAACTATTACAAGCCTTTTACAATATGTTAAAAGAAATATTTTCATTCAAATTTTATATTTTAGGGAAGAGTCATTTGTTTAGGAATTTACATTTTGGAGAAAAAAAATTGCTTCTTTTTTTTTTTTAAGACCTAGGATTCCTTTTTGTAGTAATGCACAGTTGGCTACATGAGCATAAACAAATATGAAATCACATACTGAGAGAGCCTATGTTAAGAAAGCAAAATAAATTCAATACATAGACAGGAAATATCATTCTATGTCATTCTCTGAATGAAAGAATATGTTTTCTTGTGTCAGAGTTGCCCTGGTTAAAAAGAACAAAAAAAAAAGCCTAGACTGCTTCTTTGGGCTCTTAATAACTTCTCTTGCTCTGAGTCCTCATTCATAAACCTGAGAAAGTTATGTGTTTTTCTACCTTTCACTGCCTCATTCTTATTTACTCTAGGACAAGCTGTTTTTATAAAATTTTTAATACTGATAATTTGATATGGCCCCTTATTAACAGTATAACATTCTCCTTTTTGGGAACCTCCAAAAAAACAAAAGAATAAAAACAAAAACAAAACAAACAAACAAAAAAACCTTCCTGCTTTCTATATCCTGGTGGGAGATCTTTTCTGGGCTTCTTTTGAGAACAGATTCACTCCTTGATTAAGAATAAAAGCCTGGAGGGACCAAAGTCAATAATGTGTGGCTACAGTATCCCTTAAAGAAAGACTTTTTCTTTTTCCACTTGCAGAAGTAATTGACTCTTTCTTTGAAGAAAAGCCTGTTTATCACATTATCGCTCTTGTTTTCATAACATTTCTTTTAAGAAAAAGTTTTATTTTGTTTTCTATTGACAAATAATAATTGTATATATTTAGGTGATACAATGTGATGTTTTAATACAAGTATATATACATTGTGGAATGATAAATCAGACTAATTAACATATTTATTACCACAAATATTAATCATTTCTTGGTGGTGAGAACATTTAAAATTCTTTTAGCTATTTTGAAATATACAATGTGTTGTTATTAAATGCAGTCACCATACTGTGCAATAGGTCACCAGAATTTATTCCTCCTGCTTAGCTGAAACTTTGTACCCTTTGATTATTAATATCTACTTTCCTACTCAACATCCACTCCCCCAACCCTAGAATGAAAACAGTTATGCAGTGACATCTTATTGTGATTTTAATTTGCATTTCTCTGATTAGACTTGTTGAGCATTTTGTCATGTATCTGTTGGCCATTTTTATAAATTTCTTTTGAGAAATATTTTTTCAAGTTCTTTGTCCATTTTTTAATAGGGTTATTTATTTTCTTGTTATTGAGTAGTCTAAGTTCTTTGTACCTTTTGGGTATCAGCCCTTTATCCAATGTATGACTTACAAACATTTCTCTCAATCTGTGGGATATCCCTTTACTCTGTTAATTGTTTTCTTTGGTATGAAGAAGTTTTTTTTTTTAATTTGATGCAATCCTATTAGTCTATTTTTGCTTTTGTTGCCTGAGTTTGTGATTTTAATCTATTCTTTTTTTAACAGTGAGACAAGAGTCCATATTTATTCTTTTGTATGTGGACATTCAGTTTTTAAATGTGTGGATTTTTTTTTTTCTGGGCTCTCTATCCTATTCCATTAATCCATAGGTTGTTTTTATGCCAGTGCCATGTTGTTTTATTTACTGGAGCTTTGTAATATGTTTTGAAATCCAGTAATTGATGACCCCAACTTTGTTCTTTTAGCTCAAGATGGCTTTGACTATTTGGGAATACTGTGGTTCCAAATAAATTTTAGGATTGTTTTTTCTATTTCTATGAAGAATGACATTAAAATTTTGACAGGGATTGTATTGGATGGGTAGACTGCTTTGGGTAGTATAGCTATTTTGACAATATTAATTATTCTAATCTATGAACATAGAATATCTTTCCATTCATTTGTATATTTTTCAATTTATTTCATTAATGTTTTATAGTTTTCTGTATATGAATTTTTCACCTCTACTTACTCCTAAGTGTTTTGTTTTTGATGCTATTGTAAATGAGATTGTTTTCTTAATTTCTTTCTCAGATAGTCTGTAGTGTATAGAAAAGCTACTGATTTTTGTAGATTGATTTTATATCCTGCAACTTTACTGAATTTCTTTATCAGTTCTAACAGTTTTTTTGGTAGAGCCATTAGATTTTCTTTACATAAGATATGTCATCAACAAACAGAGACAATTTCACTTCTTCCTAAGTGAATATCTTTTATTTTCTTTACCAATTGCTCTGGTTAGGGCTTCTAGTACTATATTGAATAGATTTGGTGAACGTGGACATCTGTGTCTCATTCATGATCTTAGAGAAGTCTTCAACTTTTTACCATTGAGTAGGATGTTAGATGTGGGTTTGTTGTATATAGCCTTTATTGTGTGGAATTTTTTAATAATTTATTGAGAGTTTTTAATCATAAAATGGTGTTGAATTTTGTCAAATTCTTTTTCTTCATCTATCAAATAATCATGTGGTTTTTGCATCTATGTTCATCAGGGATATTGGCTTGTACCTTTCATTTTTTGTTGTGTTTTTTTCTGCGTTTGGTGTTAGGGTAATAATGACTTGCAAAATACATTTGGAAGTACTTTCTCTTCGCAATGTTTTGGAAGAGATTAAGAAGTATTAGTACTAGTTCTTCTTTAAATGTTTGTTATAATTCAACCATGAAGCCATCTGGTCTTGGGCTTTTCTTTGATGAAAGACTTTTTATTACGGATCCAATATTCTTACTGGCTATTGATCTGTTCAGATTTTAGATTTCTTCCTAATTCAATCTTTATAGGTTTTATATGTCTAGGAGTTTGTACACTTCTAGATTGTCTGATATTTTGGCATGTTGTTGATAGCAGTTGCTTATTATCCTTTGTAATTTTTGTTATCAGTTGTAATGTATTATTTTTCATTTATGATTTTGTTTACTTGAGTCTTTCTTTTTTTTTAGTCTAGCTAAGTGTCTGTCAATTTTGTTTAGCTTTTCAAGAAACAGCTTTTAATTTCACTGGTTTTATATATTGTTTTTCTAGTCTCTCAATTTATTTCTTTCTGCTCCCAACATTGTTATTTTCTCTCTTTTGGTATCTTTGGGTTTAGTTTTTTCTTCTTTATCTAGTTTCTTAAGATGTAACATTAAGTTGTTTATTTGAGTATTTTCTTGATGTAGGTGTTACTGCTGTGAACTTTCCTGTTAAGTCTGCTTTTGCTATATGCCATAAGTTTTAATATGCTGTATGTTCATATGTGTTTGTCTCAACATGTTTTTAAACTTTCCTTTTAATTTATTCTTTTATCCAATAGTTGTTCAGAAGCATATTATTTGATTTCTACATATTTGTTAATCTTCCGTGATTCTTTCTGTTATTTATTTCTAGTTTCATAACATTGTGGTTGGAAAAGATACTTAATATGATTTTAACCTTCTTAAATTTATGGCCTAATATATAGTCTATCCTATGAAAGGCTGTAAGTATACTTAAGAAGAAAGTGTTTTCTGTTGCTATTGGGAGCAATGTTTCGTATGTATCTGTTAGGTTCATTTAGTCTAAAATGTAGTTCAAGTTTAATGTTTTCTATGGACTTTCAACACCAGACAGATAATCTGTCTGGTGTTGAATATGGGGTATTAAAATTCCACATAATTATTTGTGTTGTAGTCTGTCTCCCTTCAGATCTTTTAATGTTGGCTTTATATATTTTGATGCTCTGATGTTTGGTGCATATATATTTACAATTCTCATATTCTCTTGATGAAATTATCCATTTATCACTATAATGGGTTTCTTTGTCTTATTTTTACAGTTTTTGGCCTAAAGTCTATTTTGTCTGAAATAAGTATAGCTACCTCTGCTCTCTTTTGGTCATTATTTAAGTAACCAGGTTATCAATTTACATCAGATGGTGAACACTGGTAAGGAAAAGTCCACATAATGGAAAGTGCTTTAACATCCAACCAACTTTGCCAGGATTCAATTTAATTTAATTTAATTTAAGTTAAGTTAAGTTAATTATTGTCAACACACACAACAACTATATGAGGTGGAGGTAAAGGGGTTGCCTTGTAAGTAAATACGGGAATTATGTCTCAAGGCATATAAGGTGACTTAGCTCTCAGAGGTTTCTTTTTCTGGGGGATGGGGGGAGTAACAAAAGTGATTTTCAGAGTCAGCCTAGAACCATTCTTAATGAAGGTATCATTTGTTTCTTCCCTGAATACATTATTTTCTGACATATGCTTTATGCTCCTACCACACTGAATTTCTTACGTTACTCTGAGCTCAGGCCTTGTTATACCTCATCCTGTGTCCTTGCACATGTTCATCCCCCATCATACTTTTCCTTGTTTTTCTAGCTAAAACAAGAAGAGACCTTGAAGAGTCAATGCACTCGCATTTCATTAGTACTACGTGACAGATTTTTTACACTCCTTTTGTAGGTACGCCTTTTTATCCCTCAATTCTATCTTTGTCATTACAGATATTGGACAACTCTCTGGCCTTTTTTGGTTTTGATTTGTTTTTGAAAGCATAATCTTTTTCTAAGCTCCCTTATAGGTCCTTGATTTTATTTCCAAATGCCCCTTTCCCTCTGAAGCTAACCATTATTTTTCATAATCTTGGTACTGGCCCCATCTGCCTCTCTGAAGGACATTATGCTCATACTTATCTTCCTCTCTTTAGAATCATCAATTTTTATTTGCTTTTTCTTGCTCTCAATATTAAAAATCTGAGTTTTTCATCTAAATAAATACAGACTTTTCACAGATATTCTTGTACTTTGTAGCTGTTTATATGCCTTGTATCATTCTTTTTAGCAACCCAAAACCATTTTGACTACCCACTCCCCTTGCTTCTGCCTGTACCATTGAATCGAACCCAGTATTTACAATGTCGTTATTATGCACTTATAATCAGATTTAAGAGCTTCTACTTAGTCCTCTTGCTTTTTTACATCTCAGTGATATTCTGATTATGTTGGAAATTTCAAGTGTTTCCCAAACTTTGCCTTCCCATTACTCTCACTGATGTAGAGTGATTCCAGTTTCTTGTGTGGTTCATCTTCCCTCCATCACCAGGTCTCCTTTCTTCTTCAGTCCCTCAACTGTGGGAAATCCCCAACCTTTATTTCTTGACCCTCTATTCTCAAACTTTATTTTGTAGAAGCCACTATCCTCTATTTCTGTCTTAAATCTTCATCTATAAATCAATTGTTCCCAAATCCTAATCTTTTGCCAAATATTTCCATCAGGCTCTAACCCTTTAGTTCAAGCTACCTACAAGAAAGCTTTTCTTGAAATTTCCTAAAAACTAAAAATTTAGTGTGACTATAGCCAAACTTCTCATTTTTGTCCTTAATAATGTCCCTTTTGTCATCATCCTCATTTCAAATTGGGCCACTAGTACTCCTCAAAGTTCAAATGCTTGTAATTAATGACAAAGCCCAGTGTATTTTCTGATATGTTTCCCTTTCTGTTTTCATTGCCTTCTTCTTCAATTTTCCTTCCTACAGGAAGACTTCACAACTTCTGTGTGAATTTAGTTGCCTATTAGCTATATTTTCTCTTTTATATCTTCCAATTTTCCAAAACTATATCTTACCTTTCTCTCATTTTTAAAAAAATATTACCTTTCTCTAACTCTTTTTCCATTTAGTAACCCTGTTATACAATTGGGCCCTTGTATTATAAATAGACTATTCATAAATCTGTTGACTAAATCAAAATGGCACTATAAGTAATCATCCTTTACTGCCTCCTACAACTGGCAGTATTTTTTACTGTCTTTTTACAGTTGCTATATATAAGAAAGTTAATAGTGTTTGTAACACATCTCAGAAAAATAAGTACAAACATAGCTAGCAGGCAGACTACTAAGTAAATAGAGAGATGAAAATGATAATATGCAACTAAATAGATGTCTGTTGGTGATGGACATAATCTCCCTGGCACTTAGCTTTATTCCTCTCTGTGGAAGTTTATGGGGAGGGAGTTTGCGAATAAAGCTTTGGTTCTGTCTTATTCTGTTATGGTAGTGTATGGCTTAGCACTTGTGTGGTTTCCTAGACTTTTATACATTTTATTTATTCAATTGCCTCCATGCGAATAAAAGCTATAATGCCTCTCATCTTGGCTGGCATATCTAGCTTCACTGTAAGAGAAAAGCTCAAACCAAAACAAAACAACTGTAATTTATTGACTAAATTTTATTCAAGGCAATTTTATATACTAATTTTACATTAATATTCAGACGAATATAGGCAATTTGAAGGGAGAAATTTAAGACAAGTAAAGTATAATTGGAAACATGTACATAACTTTTTCTGTTTTAAATTTGAACCATTTGGCAAGAATTCAAGTTATACAGTTTTTTTTCTTTTTTTATGAACGCTAAGTAGTCTTTAGTCTAAATGATCTTAGATCTAAATGTGTTTATGTATGATTTTTAAAACTTAATAACTACATAACCCACTAAAAATTTAGCAAATTCTGAAAAAAGTCCACACAACCCATCCATTAACTTTTAAATACTCTCTTTTAATAGTTTTTAAATATTTATGTGTTTTGCATGCCTGTAATCATAGTGTTTATGCTTTTTTTCCTGTGGAATTAAAAAAAACAACACAGTATCACAACTATTTCCCCTGCATATGCTGCATAGCTTCCATGCTTCTGTGATGTTTTTTTAACAACAGAGTCTAAGGAGTGAGCAGGGTAAAATTTAAGGATGCAGAGCCTTCCTTTCCTTGATAATAGGCCAGCTGCCCATTAACTTCCCAGCTTTTAGCTCAGTGTTACACACTATTGTATGATGTTTGTTCTAAAATTGTTAATCTACAAAGAAAAATTAAGGCTCATCGCCTTGAGATTTACAAAAGTAGAATTGGCTTTACATGTGAGATTCTTCCTAATGTAATGCAGACAGAAAAATCAGGAGTAATGTGTTTATCTGTGAAATAAATTGTCAATTTAAAGATCCTCATGCTGAGAAGGAAACATCCAACCATTTCAGTGTATAGAGATGCAAGAAATTTGATCTTTTTCCCTTGACATTTCTGTCATATTCAGTCATCATCCTGGCTGTCAGCACCTTCTCTATTACTTAAAAATCCTGTTTGATCTGTGTTCATCAATTACTGCATCAGCAGCTCTACCTCTCTGTTTGTTTGAATGAACTGAAATCAAGAAGAAATAGACCTGGGTTAACTAAACATTTAGTTCTCTTTTTAGTGTATGATAGCTTTTACTTTCCCCTTGTATTGAAAAAATATTATTTTGTTTGCCCTATTTGCTTCCCACCTCAATGCCCAGTACTTTCCATGTGTTTGAATTTATATTTTGGTTATAATTTGATGGTTACTTTTATAGAATGTTAGTTTAATTTTTTTATTCATTATTATTTCTCATTTTATCATTAAAAAATTCTATTTTTAAAATGTGATTACATGTATATTTAGTTTTTTTTAAATTGTACTTTAGGTTCTGGGGTACAAGTGCGGCTCATGCAGGATTGTTGCATAGGTACACACGTGGCAATGTGGTGTGCTGCCTCCATCCCCCCATCACCTACGTCTGGCATTTCTCCCTATGTTATTCCTCTCTGACCTCCCCAGCCCCCTGCTGTCCCTCCCTTGGCCCCACCCCAAACAGACCCCAGTGTGTGATGCTCTCCTCGCTGTGTCCATGTGTTCACATTGTTCAACACCCGCCTATGAGTGAGAACATGTCGTATTTGATTTTCTGTTCTTGCGTCAGTTTGCTGAGAATGATGGTTTCCAGATTCATCCATGTCCCTACAAAGGACACGAACTCATCATTTTTCATGGCTACATAGTATTCCATGGTGTATATGTGCCATATTGTCCTTGTCCAGTCCATCATTGATGGGCATTTAGGTTGGTTCCAGGTCTTTATATTGTAAACAATGCTGCTATGTACATACGTGTGCATGTGTTTTTAAAATAGAATGATTTATAATCCTTTGGGTACATACCCAGTAATAGGATTGCTGGGTTAAATGGAATTTCTATTTTGAGGTCCTTGAGGAAGTGCCACACTGTCTTCCACAATGATTGAACTAGTTTACACTCCGACTAACAATGTAAAAGTCTTCCTATTTCTCCATATCCTCTCCAGCATCTGTTGTCTCCAGATTTTTTAATGATCACCATTCTAAGTGGTGTGAGGTGGTATCTCAATGTGGTTTTCATTTGTGTTTCTCTAATAATCAGTGATGATGAGCATTTTTTCATATGTTTGTTGGCCTTATATACATCTTCCTTTGAAAAGTGTCTGTTCATATCATTCTACCACTTTTGAATGGGTTGGTTTGTTTGTTTCTTGTAAATCTGTTTTAGCTCTTTGTAGATTCTGGATATTAGCCCTTTGTCAGATGGGAAGATTGCAAAAATTTTTTCCCATTCTGTTGGTTGCCGGTTCACTCTATTGATTGTTTCTTTTGCTGTACAGAATCTCTGGAGTTTAATTAGGTCCCATTTGTCTATTTTGGGTTTTGTTGCCAATGCTTTTGGTGTTTTAGTCATGAAGTACTTGCCTATGCATATGTCCTGGATGGATTTGCCTAGGTTTTCTTCTAGGGTTTTTATGGTGTTAGGTCTTATGTTTAAGTCTTTAATCCATCTGGAGTTAATTTTAGTGTAATGTGTCAGGAAGGGGTCCAGTTTCCGTTTTCTGCACACTGCTAGCCAGTTTTCCCAACACCATTTATTAAACAGGGAATCCTTTCCCCATTGCTTGGTTTTTGTCAGGTTTGTCAAAGATCAGATGGTTGTAGATGTGTGGCTTTGCCTCTGAGGCCTCTGTTCTGTTCCATTGGTCTATATCTCTGTTTTGGTACAAGTACCATGCTGTTTTGATTACTGTAGATTTGTAGTGTAGTTTGAAATCAGGTAGTGTGATGCCTCCAGCTTTGTTCTTTTTGCTTAGGATTTTCTTGGTTATGCAGACTCTCTTTTGGTTCCATATGAAGTTTAAGGTGTTTTTTTCCAGTTCTGTGAAGAAGGTCATTGGTAGCTTGATGGGGATAGCATTGAATCTATAAATGACTTTGAGCAGTATGGCCATTTACACGATATTGATTCTTCCTAACCATGAGCATGGAATGTTTCTCCATCTGTTTGTGTCCTCTCTTATTTCTTTGAGCAGTGATTTGTAGTTCTCCTTGAAGAGGTCCTTTACATCCTTTGTTAGTTATATTCCTAGGTATTTTATTCCCTTGTAGCAATTGTGAAAGGGAGTTTGCTCATGATTTGGCTCTCTGTTAGTCTGTTATTGGTGTATAGAAATGCTTGTGATTTCTGCACATTGATTTTGTATCCTGAGACTTTGCTGAAGTTGCTTATCAGTTTAAGGAGATATTGGGCTGAGATGATAGGATCTTCAAAATATACAATCATGTCATGTGCAAATAGAGACAATTTGACTTCCTCCTATCCTAATTGAATACTCTTTATTTCTTTTTCTTGCCTAATTGCTCTGGCTAGCACTTCCAATACTATATTGAATAGGAGTGGTGAGAGAGGGCTCCTTGTCTAGTGGTGGATTTCAAAGGGAATGCTTCCAATTTTTGCTCATTCAGTATGATATTGTCTGTAGGTTTGTCGTAAATAGCTTTTATTATTTTGAGATATGTTCCTTCAATACCTAGTTTATTGAGAGTTTTTAGCATAAAGAGCTGTTGAATTTTGTCAAAGGCCTTCTCTGCATCTATTGAGATAATCATTTGGTTTTTGTCTTTGGTTCTGTTTATGTGGTGGATTACATTTATAGACTTGTGTATGTTGAACCAGATTTGCATTCCCGGGATGAAGCCTACTTGATGGTGATGGATAAGCTTTTGATTGGCTGTTGCAGTAGGTTTGCCAGTATTTTACTGAAGGTTTTTGCATTGATGTTTTTCATGGATACTGGCCTGAAGTTTTCTTTTTTTCTTGAGTCTCTTTTGGTATCAGGATGATGTTGGTCTTATACAACGATTTGAGAAGAATGTTCCTCTTTGTATGTCTGGTAGAATTCATCTGTGAACCCATCTGGACCTAGGCGTTTTTTGATTGGTAGGCTATTAATTGCTGCCTCAACTTCAGCCCTTGTTATTGTTCTATTCAAGGTTTCAACTTCTTCCTGTTTTAGGCTTAGGAGGGTGCAAGTGTCCAGGAATTTATCCATTTCTTCCAGGTTTACTGGTTTATATGCATTGAATTGTTTGTAGTAATCTCTGATGGTAGTTTGTATTTCTGTGGAATCAGTGGTGGTATCTCCTTTTTCCTTTTTTATTGCATCTATTTGATTGTTCTCCCTTTTCTTTTTTATTAATCTGGCTAGCAGTCTGTATATTTTGTTGATCTTTTCAAAAAACCAGCTCCTGGATTTGTTGATGTTTTGAAGGGGTTTTTGCATGTCTATCTCCTTCAGTTCTGCTCTGATCTTAGTTATTTCTTGTCTTCTGCTAGCTTTTGAGTTTTTCTCATCTTCCTTCTCTAACTCTTTCAATTTTGATGCTAGGGTGTTGATTTTAGATCTTTCCTCACTTCCAATATGGGCATTTATTGCTATAAATTTTCCTCTAGACACAGCTTTAAATGTGTCCCAGAGATTCTGGTATGTTGTGTCTTTGTTCTCGTTGGTTTCAAAGAACATCTTTATTTCTGCCTTCATGTCATTGTTTATCCAGACAACATAAAGGAGCAGGTTGTTCAGTTTCCTTAAAGTTGTGTGATTCTGAGTTAATTTCTTAATCCTGAGTTCCAGTTTGATTGCACTGTGGTCTGAGAGACTGTTTGTTATGATTTTCGTTCTTTCGTATTTGCTGAGGAGTGATTTACTTCCAATTATGTGGTCAATTTTAGAGTAGGTGCAATGCGGTATGGAGAAGAATGTATATTCTGTGGATTTGAGATGGAGAGTTCTGTAGATGTCTATTAGGTCTGCTTGTTCCAGATCTGAGTTCAAGTCCTGGATATCCTTGTTAATTTTCTGTCTCATTGATCAGTCTAATATTGACAGTGGAGTGTTAAAGTCTCCCACTATTTTTGTCTCTTTGTAGGTCATTAAGAACTTGCTTTATGTATCTGGGTGCTCCTGTATTGGGTACATATATATTTAGGATCATTAGCTCTTCTTGTTGCATTGATTCTTTTGCCATTATGTAATGCCCTTCTTTGTCTCTTTTGATCTTTGTTGGTTTAAAGTCCATTTTATCAGAGACTAGGAATGCAGCTCCTGCTTTTTATTGCTCTCCATTTGCTTGATAAATCTTCCTCCATCCCTTTACTTTTAGCCTATGTGTGTCCTTGCATGTGAGATGGGTTTCCTGAATACAGCACACCGATTGGTCTTGACTTTGTATCTGATTTGCCAGTCTGTGTCTTTTGATTGGGACATTTAGACCATTTACATTTAAGGTTACTATTGTTATGTGTAAATTTGATCCTGCCATTTTGATGCCAGCTGGTTGTTTTGCCCATTAGTTGATGCAGTTTCTTCATTGTGTCAATGGTCTTTACTATTTGGTATGTTTTTTGCAGTGGCTTGTACTGGTTGCTCCTTTCCATGTTTACTGCTTCCTTCAGGAGCTCTTGTAAGGCAGGCCTGGTGGCGACAAAATCTCTCAGCAATT